>JAPSGF010000160.1:77122-102076 GCA_035772895.1 Perdix hodgsoniae
AATAAAATAAAATAAAATAAAATAAAATAAAATAAAATAAAATAAAAGGCAGAACCTCATGTTCCTAACTGTCATGAAAAATGTTTAACAAGAGTTAAAGAAGTAAGAGGAAATGCTTTCAGTGTAAAAGCTAAGTGACAGAGTAGGAAACCAGAATGTAGACGTTTGAATTTAAAAGGGAAATCCCAAAACTGAGAGCCTTGCTATTTAAGCAATGAAAAGTTCACAGGAAATCATGGGGTAGCCATAGTCATTGCCTCCCAGTAGGAAAGCTCCAGTACAAAATCAATTTGTCCTATTTACAAGAGTTCACTACCTAATGGTGCTTAGGAGCTCGCTGCTTTTTCCTCATCTGCCAAGAGCATACAAAGACTTTCAGGTAAACTGCTTTGGGTCACATCTTCTGAAGTGCCAAGTACCCTCTGTGCTGTTTTGTAATGAGCAGAACCTGACTAGAATACAAAAGCGGTACTTTTAATGCTCACTATGCAGTCTGGAAAACAACATGGTCCCCAAACAGACTGGCAGATAAATGGCATTGGAGCACTCTCTTGGCAGTGTGTGTCTGTGTTAAGGTCTGAAACTCCTTGAGCCATTTCAGCTGTCAGATTGAAGCAGATGAGCCAACCTCTATTCTGCCCAGACCCACAGGTCTGATTAGTACCTGTACCGTCACTCCTATTTCTTCAAAAACATAACAAACCTGCTCAACAACTGTGAAGGTACAAGTGTACCCTGTGGCATATCTCAGCATCCTGTTATTATAGAAATCAATACTCAGCGAGCAAAGTACAAATCTAATGAACCGCTTAATGTTTCTGTCTTCAGAGATGACATTCTGAGGTCTACCAGGACTTTATTTGTTCCTTGTAAGATGCAGTGATGTAGGACTAGTCTTTCAGTGAGCTCTGAATAGGTTTGAACTGGAGCCACAGTAAATAGGCCTAACTTGAGAATAGCACCAATTTTAACGAGGTAAGACTAATTAACACACATGCAATGTTATGATGATGGGACATATTCTTTACCACCACTTTACATGGAAATACAATGAGTTAGCTACACAGTTTCTCAAAGCAAAACATTGGCAACGAAGTATTTTAATGGTTACAGCTACACAGAGCAATTTGAACGTAAGAAACCTCATTGGAAATCTTCTGGTGAACGGAATAGAATCATAGAATAGAATCATGCAATGGTTTGGGTTGAAAAGGACCTCAAAGATAAACTAGTTTCAACCATCCTGCACGGGAAGGGTTGCCAACCACTAGACCAGTCTGCCCAGAGCCACAGCCAGCCTGGCTTTGATGCATCCACTTGGGCAACCTGTTCCAAGTACACACTTTCCTGTAAATTAGCTGCTTAGCATTTAAGTTTAAATAAAATCTGCATCCATGCATAGATTTTAATATAGTTCAAATAAATATTTGCATTCTTTAAATAACCATTCAAATTAACTACACTGTAGCATTTGTTTAGGTTGTATAGGTAGACTGCTTGGTATCCCTTATTTTAAATAATAATAATAATAATAATAATCAAATTATAATTCATCTGTTATTTGCAAAATCTTCTCCGATATTGACAATGATGTACTGCAAAGCAAAGACCACATGTTAATTACTTTTCTATTTATAAAACAATCGATGTTGCCAAAATAATCCCCATCTTCTTCATGAGATAACTGGTTGTTTCCACAAGAGGCAAACAAAATAAAACAAAACAAACAAGCAAACAAGCAAAAAAAAAAAAAAAAAAAAACAGCTAAAAATGAAGTGAAAAAAAAATGTCACATACAAAGTAGATTGTTCACTCAAAGTATTCACCTTAGATTTCCTCTAAATTGTGCTGCAGCAGAAGCCATACAGTGCTATGGAAATGTCATTTTTATTAGATTTGCAGGAAACGCTCAGGCTTAACTCCCATAATGAGAAAAAAAAATTGTTGTACCATGTCTTTTTTTGAGAACCACGTTCGTAACAGTGACCCTCATTTGATTTCTCTTTTGGTAGTTTTAACAGTTCTGTTACACTCGTTCCTCACAGTTTCTGCATACCAGATAAAATTATTTGTGTTTCTCTGGAAAACAGAAAAAAACTTAAACTATTCTGTTTGCTTATATGATGTAATTTCTGTAATTCAGAAAGGGATTTACCATCTTTGGCCATATCTACAGAATACACAAATGCCTGCCAAGAAACTTTGGATCCTAGAAAAGATAAATGTAGGAAGCAATATTTATAGAACTTTTAGAAACATGGGGATGTTTTCACAAAGGCTTGTCTTTCCACAGTGGACATTTTTTTTAGAGAAGCCAAGAAATTTTACACTCCTCTCCACTTCTCTATACTGCAAGGCCCTGTGTTTCATCTTCTTTATAAAGCTGTAAACTAACGTAATTCTATTACAAGTCTGTGTTAATTTATTCAGTGCTACAATAGATCAGTCCAAGTTTATTTTTATAGCACATTGAAAAGTTGTGCATAGGTATTAGTGTTATACTTCTGACACTGCATCTTATTGTTTCAGAAATAATGCACAAATTTGTACTGCTCTAAGAAAATTTCAGTAATGGTCTTTCCCATAGTTGTAAACTTAAATGAGCAAAGTTTACTAATATTTAATTTCTCCTAAAAGGAATTTGCGTATAGCAAATGACATTGTTCCCATTACTTAGTAAATTGCACAGTGTGTCTGAAGCCAGCCATAAGAAACATATACTTTAATTGTCAATTTAAGTAGGATTACTGTGATAGCTTTTCTAAAAGACAATGTAGAGCCTTCTAATAGGATTCACAACAACAAAGATATGCTTTCTTATTTGAGATGAATTTGTCTGTAAACAATTCTGCACCAAACAAAAGGTTTCTATTTAACTTACTCAGTTACTTTAACAATGGTGTAAAAATTTGGAAGTCTAGCAAACATTTCCTTATATGTGTAATCTATAGGTGTATATATATATGTATGTATATCTACCTTTAAAAACATTAATGTCTAGAGACCCAGAAGGCTCATACACTGTTTCAAACCATAGTTTTTTTTTCTTACCATCTCATCGTGATATACATAAACTACAGCTTTCTACTTCGTTAGTTTTCTCCCCATTTTTCGTAAATCTAATAGGTTTAATTGATTTAATTGATGTTACAGATATTCAACTGTTACTTTCTACATATTGGAATTAAAGCCAACCTTGCTAAATGGATTTTGATAACAGAAAATTCAGTAAATCACATATTTGTTTCAGTTTTTATTATTATTATTTTATTATATCTTTTCATATATATTATATAAGAGAAGATTTGGAGAATCACAATGATCACCTATTTTCAACCCCCTGCTATGTGCAGGGTCATCAACAAGCAGACCAGGCTGCCCAGAGCCACATCCAGCCTGGCCTTGAATGCCTCCAGGGATGGGGCATCCACAACCTCCTTGGACAACCTGTTCCAGTGTGTCACCACCCTCTGTGTGATAAAATTCCTCCTACTATCTAACCTAAACCTCCACTGTCTCAGTTAAAACCATTCCCTCTTGCCCTATCACTATTCACCCTCACAAACAGCTGTTCCCCTTCTTGTTCATATGCTCCCTTAAAGTATTGAAAGGCCACAATGAGGTCTCCCCAGAGCTTTCTCTTCTTCAAGCTAAACAAGCCCAATTCCTTCAATGTTTCTTCATAATAGATGTGCTCCAGTCCTCTGATCATATTAGTGGTCCTCTTCTGGACCCTCTCCAAGAGCTCCATGTCCTTCTTGTACTGGGGGCCCCAGGTCTGGACGCAATACTGCAGATGGGGCCTCACAAGAGCTGAGTAGATGTCACCAAGGGCAAATCCTGCTTGGTCAAACTAGTGGCCTTTTATGGTGGTGTCACTGCATCAGTAAACAATGGAAGAGCCACACATGTCAGTTATCTGGACTTCAGTGAGGCCCTTGACAAGGTACCCCACAATATCCTTCTCTCCAAATTGGAAATGTATGTGTTTGATGGGTGGACTGTTCAGTAGAGAAAAAACTGGCTGCAGGATCAATTCCAGAGAAAGCGGTCAGTGTCTCAATGTCTGGATGGGGATCAGTGATGACTGGTGTCCCCCTGGGGTCAGTGCTGGGATTGATACTCTTTAATATCTTCATCAAAGACACTGACAGTGGGGTCAAGTGAACCCTCAGCAAGTATGCCAATGACACCAAGCTGTGGGGTGCAGTCAGCATAGCAGAGGGATGGGATGCCATCTAGAGGGACTTAGACAGGCTTGAGCATTGGGCCCAATTGAACCTCATGAGGTTCAGTGAATCCAAATGCAAGGTTTTGCACCTGGGTCAAAGCAACTCTCACTACCAATACATTTGGTGAATGAAAGGATTGAAAACAGCCCTAAAGAAAAAGACCTGGAGATATCAGTACATTGGAGGCTGGAGAAAGTAGTGCATCAGCAGCTTGAAGGAGGTGATCCTGCCCCTCTACTCAGTACTGGTGAGGCTTCATCTGGAGTACCGTGTCCTATATGGAAACTTCAGTGCAGGAGAGACATGGAGCTGTTGGAGTGTGTCCAGAGGAGGGCCACAAAAAATAATCTAAGGGATGGAACATTTCTCCTACAAGGGCAGGCAGAAAAAGCTGGTGACCTTGAAACTGGAGAGGAAAAGGCTCTGAGGTGACATAGTAGTGACTTTTCAATATCTAAAAGGGAGCTACAGGAAAAATGGGACAGACTCTTTAGCAAGGTCTGTGGTGACAGAACAAGGAAAAACGGTTTCAAGCTTAAAGAGGTCAGATTTATGTTGAATATAAAGAAAAAGTCTTTCACAGTGAAGGTGGTAGAACTGGTTGTCCAGAGATACCCCGTTCCTGAAGACTTACAAGTGAGGCTGGATCATACCCTGGGCAACCTGATCTAGCTATGGATGTCCCTGTTCAGTCCAAGGTAGTTGGACCAGATGACCTTTAAACATCCCTTCCAATTCTAAGGATTCTATGTTTGTATGATTTTATGAGGCTCCTAAGTGCAGCCAAGATGACAGCAGCTCTGGATATAGCCTGCAGCAAGAACTGAAACAGTTTGGTAGCTTCAACAACAAAAACTGAGATACTTGCTTGTTGTACAACTCAGTAAATACTTACATTTTTTCCATTATTATTAAAAGCCCTAAGGCTTTATATTGACCTAATAGTGCAGAGTCTCAGGACCTGTCTGGGACTGTCTTGGATTTAGATTATTTCAGTTTCTTCAGTTGTGATGAGGACTAGCTCTAGCAGCCAGATCAATATTGTTAAACTTGCTTTGTAGCTTAGTTCTATGAATAGTCTGCCTGATAAAGGCCTAACAGTCTCTAACAAACAATGAAGAATAAACATAAAACCTTCATGCAAATTAGGTTTGGGGAAGGGTACCTTGCCAATTTAGCTAGCAGTTAGGGGTTGATCCATCCAAAGTCTAGCTAAGAACCAGAGAAGAAAGGACACAGTAAAGCATGCCAGGGGAAAAAAAAAAAAAAAAAGAAAAAAAAAAAGTTTGAAATTATCTTCGGGCTTAGGGAAGGATGAGATTTTACCAAAACTACTGAACTCCTCCCAGGAGACTCCTGCTGACGTCCTGCATTCCACTCTACTTGACAAAGGCAGCTGAAGGTTCCAAGGACAGATGAAGGGTGAGCACAATGCCAGACAGGGGAGGTGTATAATAGGAAGTTTTTATGCAAAAATGTTAATAGCATTAGAACTTCTCTTTAATAACTAGTCTATCTGGAATGTAAGAGTTATCATAACTGTACTACCACTACTGTTTGTTAATTAGGTTGTAATAAAAACATATGTGCAATTGCTGACTTCAGTAATCTAAGCAGATGGGTTGTGGTTTTCAGGATAGTATCCTGGCAAAAGGAAAATACTGTTTACGTCTTACTTTCCATATTTTAGTACTTTCCATGATCTTGGTATAACTTTTCTTGCTGTGACTACAGGTTTTGCCCAGCACATCAAATGGGAATTTGCAAGGATAGCTGCTTCCATATAAATGGGAAATAATTGTGTTCAGATTCAGGCCAGTTGCATCCCATACCCAAGATTTCTGAGTGAGGTAACTTCAGTCTTCAGCTAAACTTTAGATCAAATAAATATTGAGAAGTTTGACCTCAAGCTGTAAAGGAAGAATAAAGACATTCCCTTAATTTCTAGCTTTCTCTGGTATCAGAACAATGTTCAAATATATTTCAGATGTGAGCTGAAAACACTAACTTTAAAGACTATGATATGCTCCAGTACTTAATAATGAAGGTTTCATTTATAGCAGGAATATATTCAAACAAATGAACTAGTATAACAGAATAATAATGCTTTTAAAGAAAAAAATATTCTATTTTCATAAAGAATTGCAATAAAGAATTGCATAAAGAGTTGTCTGATGTTGAAAGGGACCTCTGGTCTGACCCCACTGCCCAAACAGAACCATCTAGAGCAGGAGGACTGGGACAGTTCTCCAGACATTTTTCAAAAGAACACTCAGGAAATATGAGGACTGAGACCTGATAAAGAGGAACAGAAATGATTAAAAACTCAATATCTCTGCATTTTTATTGGTCAGCTTTTAGAAATCAAACATCTTTACAGTATCAGCTAAACAGGCTGTTGAAGATATACGTACAGTTAGTAGAGATTTGACTGACTGTCCTAAGCCTTTATGGCAGATTTAGCTCTTACAAGATGCTAGCACACCTTATCTATGCTTAACTATTATTTCAGCCATGCTCTGTGGCCAAATTGTTGCCATGTTTGGAATTGAAACTCAGAAAAATTCCTTCCCAACAAGGAGGAATTACTGGTTTTCTACAGTTACAGCTAGCAACCGTGCTAATTTCAAGTCATTCAGTATTTAGTAAATGCGCCACTGATTTATTATTATTTAAAGGATTGAGTTTATAGCACTGAAAACAAACATGACAATAAAAATGGCTTTTGAGGTTGATTAAAATTCCCAACAGAATTGGTGTTCATTCTCATGAGAACTTGTATAAAGAGATGAAGACTAGATGAAAAGAAAGCAAAAATTTAATCAACATTATGTCAGGATGGGAACTAATTTCCTACAGGGACTAATCTCTTTTCATAATATGAGCACATTACTTTTGTGTAAAAAAAAAATCAAATCATTCACATAATTGTTTTCATCTATGAAATTTCACTGTCATTAAAGAAGGCCCAAATATAAATGTTGTTTCTTGTTTTTTGTTAATTTGTTTTGTTTCTGTTGTTCTTTTAATTTATTTCATGACACTCTACTTTTGACTTCAGCAGTTACGAAGAAATTTATTGAGAAATTTTTGCTTTTGGAAGAATGTTATATCTCTTAGGAGATGAAAGATATATAAGAAAATCTTTTTTAAAAAGAATTATTTTTTACTGGAGGGGAGAGGAGAGGCAATTGCCAATGACTTTTAAACTCTGAGCCTCGTGTCTTTTAGAATGGTTGGAACTGAGCAGAGAAATAAAATTGAAGAGCACTTGTTTTATTTGCCTACCCTTAGTGGTGACATTTCTCCAAGACAGTTGTTTTGTACAGACAAGGAATAAGAAAGAACGGGCAAGAAATTAAATTGTTCACTCAAAAAAGCATAGAATTTGGGAACTATGAGTTAAAAGTCTCATGGACTTTTTTATGATCCCATTTGGAAACAAATGATGCTCTCTCAAGTACAGTTTTACCGTTTTCTAGGAAACTGAAAATTTCCCCAGCACCCCCTTCACCTAACCTCCCCAGCCTTAAATAATAATAATAATAATAGTAATAATAGTAATAATAGTAATAATAATAATAATAATAATAACAACAATTTTTAAAAAAGAATAAACTTTCAGGTTTTAAATCTGAACTTCTGTACTGGATATTGATTTTGGACATTGCATAGAATACACCAGAGTGGACAGCAAATAGCACAGAAGTAAAGCGTGAAGTATTTCATATATAATCCAATGGTTCTATGTTAAAAAAGATTCTAACTCAATTCAGTGTGCCTGTACCATGAATTC
Organism: Perdix hodgsoniae; assembly: GCA_035772895.1. Classification (NCBI taxonomy): domain Eukaryota; kingdom Metazoa; phylum Chordata; class Aves; order Galliformes; family Phasianidae; genus Perdix; species Perdix hodgsoniae. The sequence goes on from JAPSGF010000160.1 coordinate 85,151, forward strand.
ACACCTTTTTCAAGCTATCTAGATGGATAGAATTAGAAATTGTTTTGTGAAAGTGTAGTGTAAATCCCTATCACAAGAAAACAGCCTCAATCTTGCAATCCTTGTAGCAGAATAGTACTTCTCAAAAAAATGAATGCCAAAATAAAGCAAGATGAAGGTATAGTGATGACAGAGGGGAGAATCAACAGAATAAGACTGAATCAAACAGGAGGACAATATGGTTTCCTTATGGTGCATTCTGTGTAGTTCTTAATTTTGCTTTTGATATTTTAGTAATGTGGTGATTAAATTGGGATTGAAGAAACTAGACAGGTTACCTGAACACAGTCATTCATGTCTGCCAATAGCAACGCTACAGAGCAAATGAACAAAGTGTTTTCTTTCTTAATCTGCAAATGTAAAAGACCTGCATGCTAGCTCTCTAGCACAGTAGACTGCAAGATCACACATTTCTATTATCTAGTGAAATGAGAAAGGAGCTTCTTTCAGTTTAAATATCTAATTATATGTATTGGGATATCTATCTGATTCACAAAGAATTGTAGTTCATTCAAGAGAAATGTATGATCCTCTAAATAAATGCATAAAAATATCTTGCTGTGACTCTTAAGATAGTCTTGAGCCAAAGTAGTGAAGAGTAGTAATATATTGAACGTAATTATATGTTTAAATTATATCTTGAATTATTGATGGAATATTGACCCACATAATGTATCTGTAAGAACCAATTCCTAGCATCTGAACTTAGAAGTTAATACATCCTAAAAATATATTAACAGAAGAGTAGATGAAACTATAAATTCAATCTTTTTATCACCCCATATTTTATTAAAAACACTTAGATTATTCTGACATGTACAAGGTCAAACTTAAAAGTTATTCAACATTAGTTTAAATAAGTTACAGAACATGGGAGATTTTAGCATACCTTCTACAACTTTAAAGATTTAGTCCTTATATGTCTCTCAGAATTAAGAAACACAGTATTCTGTGGTTTTATTTGAATGAGTTCCATGTAATGCAAAGGTAATAGGATTAATGAATGAACAGAACGCTGACCAATTTTGAAGTTCATATTCTTATATTATAAAACCCACTAAAGTGATTAAGAAATATACTTTAATGATCTTAATTATATATATAAAAAATGGAGGTTAGCTTTTTATATGGTCTAATGTGGTAAGACTAGGGGGAATGATTTAAAACAAATCAAAAAAAAATGAAAGAGGGAAGATTTATGTTATATGTTAGGAGGAAAATCTTTATTTAGAGGGTGATGAGGCACAGGCACAAGCTGCCTGGAGAGGTAGTGGATGCACCATCCCTGGAGACATTCAAGGTCAGGTTGGATGGGGCCCTGGGCAACATGATCTAGTGGGTGGTGTTCCTTCCTTTGAGAAGGGGTTTGGGGTTTGGAACTAGATGGTCTTTAGGTCTCTTCCAACTGAGGCCTTTCTCTGATTTTGTTCCATGATTTTTTTTTTTTCTTCTTTTCTTTTGCTTCTTAATTTTATTGCTCATTTATCGTCGTAGAGTCAAAATAACTAGTTCATTGCCATCTGATCAGACTTTGATCCAAGGCTGAAGGATTACAGATCAGAAAAGAAAAAGAAAAATCTGCCATTCACGTAGAAACACTAACAATGCTGCAGCACATCAGTGTGAAAACCTGCTTTTTGATTTATACGTTGAAAGATTATTCTGGAGTTAGTTAAAAAAAAAAAAAAAGTATATATATATATATAGTCATAGTATAAAGTACTGTATTAATGCAAAAATAACTTGTAAACATCAGAGAACTTTAATACAATATACTCTGAGGTTGTTACTGAAGAATGTGCTTTCATATTTCTGTCTTTGCAAATATTAATGTTTTTTCATACACATACAGCATATAATTACATAGATTATTTTATAAGTATACCATATTTAGAATTTTTTTATTGTATAACCTATTTATGAATATAACTGACTTCATTTTATTTGCATATGTTACTGTAGTAAGAGCATTTAATATCCTTAACTACACTGTGTAGTTTCAGATTTCTAATATTCCAGAGAATTTACAGCTCCATGAAGACAAAGACACAAATTTAAGAAGGTGAAAATCTGATAGGAAAAAGTACCTTATAAAACTTCACACTGTCAATGAATGTGATGGACATAAGTGATACTGCCTGTGTCTTATCAAGATAATCAAGTTCCCAAATCTTCAGTCCTTTTCATATGAAGACATTCCTCAGGCAATGTTTTAAATACAGCTAATGAAAAAATCTGACAAGGTACATTAAGCTGGAATTTCTCAATGTGCCATCACTGGAATATTTAACAAACCTTGTTCTATCTTGATGGGCGTGCAATAAAACTCAGTCAAGAGCTTATTTGCAATTCGGTTCTTTTAGTCCTTTCCAGCTATCGAGGCTCTCCCTGCTTACTGACTGAATGACTAACAGCAGTTTTGCAATAGGACTGACAAACTCCTGGGAGTCACAGAGAGAAACAAACATATTTTTCCCAGCAATAGAACTTTCCCTCGTGGGATAGTAATTGTGAAATTATGCTAGCAGCTTTTTAGCCACTCTGCAATAGCTTGATATTTTTATTTCTGATATTTTCTAGGCTGAAGTGAAAATACTGAGACACAGTTCATTCATATTGAAATGAAGTTCTATGGTAATTTTCAACATTTTGGCCCACTTGATGAAAACAATAATAAAAGATAGATATCTCCAAAAACAAAATGTCTTTTACAGAAAGAAGTATGTGTTTCTCTCCCCAAGCAGTAAAAGAAACTCTACGCTGTAAATTTTGTGTTCACAGGAAAATAAGTTACATTCAGAAATCATCTGAACAATTCAGCTTGTTCATTATATATAGTAAACATTAAGAATTAGAATGCACAATGCCTAACTATGTTATACACTAAAGTCAAACCAGTCACAAACAACTGTACATTTCTTATTCAAGAACATTTTAGCATTAATTATTACTTTTTTTAGGCGAAAAATAATTATCTTTTCATTCACATTAGATTGTTGTGGAAAATGTTTTTAGGGTTATATTATTCCTGATTAGATAAAGCAAATGAGACATAATTAAAGTTTCATGGGAGTTAAAAAAAATTTTTTTAAAAAAAAGCGAACAACAAAATGATAGAAAAATAAGGAATAAAGGATCCAAAACAAGAAGATTTGATTTGTATTTCTTATGCATACTACAGAACAAATTGTAAAAAACTTTGAGCATGCTGGATCTTCACCATCTGAAAGACTACACACCTGTATTTTGAATAATCCTTGGGATTTATCAGATGCTTAAAGTTAATTACATACTGAAATACTTTTCTAGACCAAGGCAAAAAAATATACATGATTTTTAAGAGACATTCATAAGATTTGAAAACTAAAAGTGTAAGGCAAATGAAGTAATTAAAACTTCAAATGAAAACGGCATTTTTTAATTTCAAACTTATAATGAATTCATTTTAACCTAAGCATAAGTCCTGTAGGAAAGGTTGGGAGAGGATCTTATTTAACTTTACGACACTCTTCACAGAAGCTATCATATAATGAAGTCTCAACTTTCTGTTTTTCGTGTTTGTTCAACTGGAGACTGAACTTTACAGAGCCACCAGGTTTTTACTGCAGTATTTTCTCAGCCTTTAGTAGAACATTCCCTAAGACTCAGGTAAAAGACATCATTTGTCAAGAAAGCTCACTAGTATTCACTGAGACAGGCAGAGAGAGCATTCAGATGAAATATATCTACAAAAAATAGCAAAAACCACCATCACCCCAATGTTCTTATGTATATTTATAAGTGACTGTTTCTCCTCCAGTTGTAGATTCTCTCCTTGGAACTCTTATCCATCATTTTAGAAAAGAAAAAAGGAAATTATCATCTCAGAAAATGTAAGATAGAAATCAGATCAATATAACAGATGTCTCTGCATAATGTTTCAGTCATATAGGCACACACATAAGCACTCATGGAGGGTTTATCCATGCTCCTGTGTAGTACATGGCTGTAGGATCAAACAGATGCCCGAGTAATAACTACATTTCTGGTCTTCAGGGTTGTTTGAGCACTGTATCACTTCTCCTGAAGTTAAAGTGATTTCTGACACTTGGCATCATAGCAGTTGTGCTGCTTTCTTAGAAAGATACATATAAGCAAATGGCAGTGGGAGTATAGGAAAAATAGTAATTTGACTTCTTTTATTGGCTTCAAGAGTCCTCTGCAATGAGATGTCATTTAACCCGATGTTATTTAAAGAGCTGATGTAAACTGGGACAGAAATTGGCTTATTTAGTAGCATGGAAATAGGAACTAATTATTCTTAAATTGCTATGAGTACCAGTTCCCCAAAGCTAGCATTTATGTCAATCTCTCCTTTAGATAACCGTAAAATGTCTTTTTATATATATATATTTTGGGAGCAATATAAATAATTTATAGTAATGTCCGTAATAGAAAAATAGCACTTGGTTTAGTGAAAATAAACACCCAAACCAATGAAATATTGAGAGCTACCTGAGGGGTTTCCAAAGAAGGATATCTTTCAGTTAAATTTCTCTAGTGACCTACTGCAAAGCGCCATGCTACATAAATCAGAAAAAATCACTTGGATATAAAGAAGAATGGTCTGATATATCATAACTAGAAAATTCATTTGTAGAAAGAACCATCTGGAAAAAATTCCTTCTGCTTGTTTCCCTATAAATAATGCAGAAATGTTGCCTCAGAAAGACAAATGAAGACTTACACTCGCAGTCAGAGTTCTCAGTTCCAGGATCTTTGACAGATTCTTGATACTATAGTAATTAATTGATTCCAAATTGGAAATGAAGATAATTGTTTCACCATGATTTAAGGAATGAGACAAAATCAGAAAGCAAAAAAGGATCTGCTGAGTTTTAAAGTTAATATTCTGATTTGTAGTTTTTGAAACTACTCACAGGAATGCGTTCCCATGCTTACAAAAATTTATTTATATAATGCTGGGGAGAGAAGTCTACTAATTTGTCTCTCATAGTATTTAACTCATAAATTAAAAAAATAATAATGATAAATTGATTTATTGACAACAGAATTAAGACAAAAGGTAAGGCTTCAAATATTCTGTACTTTAGAGGAACTCCAACAACTTAAATTTTATTGCTGACTGTTGAAATCAAGAGAATTTGAACTCAATATCCAAAAGATAAATGGATTGGTTCCTTTCTAATTTGTTGCTCTGATAGGGAGTGTCGGAAAGGAAATAGTTTTTGTATAAATGCTTGTTTCTTGGCTTCTCTACTAAAAAGAGAGTCATTTTATTTTAGGGTTATTGTTATCATGGCATAGGCCTTCAAATTAGATCCAATCATATGCATTTGGGCACAATTAATTCCTGCTTTAAGCTTAGAAAAATTAATACTCCAAATTACTTCATGTGATTAAAGACCGAGAGAAGGGTTTAATCCTGTCTGTTGAATAAATAATGTGTTGTCAGTGTTGGGACTTAGGAGAGAAGTTCAACAAAACAGTATATAATTTTTTGTTTGTACCAAATTAGTTAACTAGATAATTCTAGCTATCTTTGCTTCAAATTTTGTATGTACAGAGATAAGGCATTTTCTGTCTTGATGTTAGTAGTCAGATCAGTTCTTTACAATCTAAAGAGGTTTAATTTTGGTGAGTAACACTGAAGCAAAAATTACCTGTTTCAAGCCAAAAATAACCTTCAAAAAAACACAGCTACCTCATCTACAGATGGAGAAAGGCATAGGTTACAATACAAGGTATTACTGTTGAACTGTAGCTGTTTCTCTATGTAGAAAAATATGAACTTGTGAAAGTAACTGCAGGATGTCTTGCTTTCATGCAAATGTCCCCAGCAATAATGGATTGTGCAGCAGATCCTTGGCTAAGGTACAAAGATGTGCCACAAATCTCTCCCTCTTCTATCATGCTGACATTCAGAGTATCCAGCAGAGAAAAAGGGAAAGTGCCTTGTAAACAAATTACTTCTTCATTTATTATCCGGGAAAAGAAAATAAAGAGGAATGTAATAGAATAGAGAAGGAAAGAAATATATGATGGTAGTCTGGGATCAGCTGTCACTGACTTGTAAGTCTTTGCTGATGCTGAATGAGGTATTGAGCAATAGCTCAGTTCTTCAGAGCTTGTCCTACAGTTACTTTGCTCATGTTGTTTTTAGTTTAAAAAAAAAAAAGTCAGTGCTAAGAAGAGAAAAAGAAGTTGTTATGCACAACCTGAGCCCTATCTTTCCAAGGGGATGGTGAGATGATTTGGAAGGGTTTGGAGATGGCAGTGGGTGGCCAGGAGGACAGTTGGGGCATTCAGCCCTAAGGCATAGCTGCCTGAACACACACGAATATCCTTTATAAACCCATTCAGATTGTCTTCATCAGGACAATGGGAAATCAGAAAACTCTCATTTCGCTTCCAACCCCCTTATTCAAATGCTGTTATTTCACAGATGTCATCTCTACTCTTAAATTGCTGATTCTTTCAGGCAGACATTTGAATTCATATTTCAGTCGTGCCAGACAATGTGTGCTGCCCATAAGGTGGCTCTGAAACACACAGATGTGTTTTCCATCTGAATAAGGAAAACGTCTACCTGCAAAGTTAAGCAAATTTCTAGGAGAGAGGTGCAACCATAAATGCTCACATGATCCTGGGGATATGCATGTTAATCAGGGCATTACTTTGTGTGTTATACAAAGAGATCCACTTAACTTCAGCAAAATATGGAGCCAAGCCCTAAACTGGGCAAAATCCTTGCAAGGTGAGATATTTCTCCTTCCTCCAAAGCTTGCTTTGTGATTTGACTGTTGTGAAAGCACACAATATTCCAAACTGTATTCACAATATACAACTAACACCCTGTATGTGATATTTACCAACATGCAGGAATAACTACTGTCCTGATAATCAAGGAAGCTTACTAAATTCAAACAACCATTTATCATACATTAATTTTGTGCCTAATTTTGTAAACAGGAAAGCAGCATTAAGAAGGAAATCACTACTGAATTAAAGTTCAAACTGTTGTCCATTGTTCATTTGCTACAGTACATAGGTTCCTGGTGACATTCAACTAATGAATTTTCTTGATGATTAACTACCCATTATACATAACCATTGTAATGGAAACAAATATTAGCTCATGATACAAGTGAGATGGTTGTGTCATTAATATTAAGTGAGTTGGTTTTTCCTTTTATCCTTCTCCTTCTTTAATGAATTCAAAGCAAAGAAAGCTTGGGAAAATATCATTAAAATTCAACAAATTGTTGAAAAGAAAATACCGTTCTGCTGAGCAATTAAATGTGTTTAGATGAAGCTTTTTTGCTTGCTGTTGAATTAGTAGAAAAATAGAATGGATATTAGCTAGATCCTACTGAAGAATATTTACTGAAGGTGACTTACTGAAATATCTGCCCCTTGAGAGAAGGCAAAACCTTCAGGGTGGAATGTGCTGAATAATTCATCCTATGATAGTTCCCAAAGCAGCATGACCTGTGACCTTAGCTGTTAATGAACACCATGGGAGCCTGGTATGCTTACTCTAAGGAAAAAACAACATGGAATGTAGAGTAGGGTGGAGGTCCCATGGCCAAATTCAGTGATCATTCTGCAGGGACAGGGCTTTGATGGTGCTATTGGAACTGTTAAGGTAACTTGTTTTCCTGAGCCAGCAGTTTTCCATCTTTCTGTCAAAAGTGTGTTTTCAACTCTACTTTGCAAGATCGTGGTCTGTATGACTAGAGTCAGTCAAACTTCACCTGAAAGTATGAAAAAAAGTATAATATGGTTTAAGAGAGAGGATAGGTGGGGGGCAGAATAGTGGGGAAGGTACCATCACAGACAAGCCAGTATCAGTCGAATTGCTGAGCCCCTGCTCCCATAGGGACACCTGCTGGGTAAGATTCTCATACTAGGTTATGCTGAGTACTTCCCAGGGAATTTAGAAATCTCTATAGAGTTACTCCTTGACTTAATGCTACTGTAAATGGCCATATTGCTCATGTTCTTGGTTAACCTCACATGCTTTGCAGACAGTTTATCACCAGCAATCCTGAAGAATCAGGATTTGTTGCTTTAATAAATTGTGGTATTCAGTATTCTATCTGTGAGCATTCTCACTGGGCACAGCCAAAAGCCTTAAAAGTGGTCATGAGAGCCCATTGAAATGCAGCTATAGAAATTGGGCAGTGTGCTATTTGTGAATCTGTAATCATGACAGGTCATATATAGAATGCAACTGGATTTATAGTGCTGAATTGAGCTTTGCTTAGAATCTCAGATCTGACATACCCAGCCCCACCAGTATTTGAGGACAAGATAGAATGTAATGGGCTTATTTCCTTTCAAACTTCTCTGCCCTTTTTATGTGACATCTACTTACTTTTTACACTTATTTTCATTTTAATTGTAATTATACAGAAGACAATCCAGAAATTAGACTAAATAAACAAATAAATAAATAAAGGACCATGTATACTTTGCAGCCCTGTTTCTCTTAGAACCCATCTTTTAATTAGCTGTAGATGTTTTCTACCTTCTCTTTTGCCCCTTTGCACTGCAATTCACATTCTGAGAGTGCTCTGCTGTTGCTTAAACTGTACTGACATCTTGTGGCATGAAAACTTTAGGGCCCTAAAACTAAACCTTTATAAGTACAAATTTTCTTGTTAGCCTTTATGCAAATATTTTGTTCTTTATCTGTTACCTTTGGAGATAGTGTTTACTTGCTTGGTTGCAACTAAAGGTGGTGTGAATGGTGTGCATAAACACAGCAGCATGTTTCAAAAAATGTATTTACCATTATAAATCACAGAATCACAGAATGGCCAGGGTTGGAAGGGACCTCAAGGATCAAGAATCTCCAACCCAATCGCCACACACAGGGCCACCAACCTTCACATTTAATGCTAGACCAGGCTGCCCAGGGCCCCATCCAGTCTGGCCTTGAACACCTCCAGGGATGGGGCATCCACAACCTCTCTGGGCAGCTGTTCCAGCACCTCACCATTCTCTCTGTAAAGAACTTCCTCTTGACATCCAACCTAAATCTCCCCTCCCTCAACTTAAAACCATTTCCAGTTGTCCTACAGGCATTTATGCAGGCATAAATATCAGAAGTTCTTTTCAGCATTCAGAAGCATCTGCCAGTGCAGTGAAACTGTTTTGAGGCTGAGGTGAACTTGAAAAATATCTATTTAAAATGTTTGAGTTATCATGACAAAGTAAGATTTTCCACTATAAAAGCAGATGCTGCATCTGAAGCCTGTTGAATAAAAAGCCTGTGTGGGTGAACAGGCACACTCATACGCTCTCACACACACGTACCAAAAGAGAATGCTATTAATTTCCTAGCTGGTGTTTTATCACCTTGGCAACAGCAAAGCATTTAGAAAAACTTCAGGTCTTTTCATCATTGAAAATGGAGACAAAATGCTGGCAGTAATCATCAGCTGAATAAAGATCTTTTAGTTGAAGTTCATATACAAAATAGATTATACAAGAGCAAAGAAGAGTCCTGCAAGTATAGCAAATTCCAAATAACTTTTTCATCTTTTCAAAATAAGAAAAGAGAGTTTGGGATGGTCCAAAGAAACTCAGAGAGACTCAAGCAGTGGGCCCATCTTCAGGTTCAACAAAACCATATACAGAGTCCTGCGGGAATTAGAGTTCTGAGGGAAGTGGCTGATGTAATCACCAAGCCACTCTCAACGATATTTGAAAAGTCATGGCAGTCAGGTGAAGTTCCTGGAGACTGAAAAAAAGTCATAGCTGCTCTCACTTTTAAGAAGGGTAGAAAGAATGATCCAGACCAGTACCAAACTGTCAGCTTCATCTCTGCGCTGAGAAAAATCATGGAGCAGATCCTCTTGGAAGCTATGTTGAGGCACATCAAAGAGACAGAGAAGATACAAGACAATGGGTGAGGCTTCTCCTGCCTGACCTACAGTGTTCTTCTATGGTGGCAAAATCGCATCACTGAACAAGTGAAGAAGCATTAATACCATCTGGTCTTTTGCAAGGACACTGATATAATCCTCCATATCTTTCTCTCCAAATAGAAGGATACGTATTTGAAGGGTAGACTGTTTGATGAATGAGGAAATGATTGCAAGACCATGCTGAGAGTGGTGGTCAGTGGTTCAATATTGCAGAGGAGATCAGTGAAAAATGATGTGCACTAATGGTCTGCACTGGGATTGATGATCTTCAATATTTTCACCAAGTCCTCACCCTCAGCAAGTTACAGATGACACCAAGCTATGTGATGCAGTCGACACGCCTGAGGGATGGGATGTCATCCAGAGACACCTAGACAGGCTGAGCAGTGGGTCCTGGTGAACATCACTAGGTTCAAAAATCCAAGTGCAAGGTCTTGCTCTTGGGTCACAGCAACTCCCACTATCAATGCAAGCTGATAGAAGAAAGTATAGAACAGAGCCGTGCCAAAATGGACTTAGGCACACTGGTGAATGACAGGTTGGACACGATGCAATGTGTTCTCAAGGCCCACACAGTCAACCATATCCTGGACTACATCAAAAGAAACATGGTCAACAGGACAAGGGACCTGATACTGCCCCTCTACTCTGTTCATTCAGTATTACGGCACAAAAATGATCCAAGGGATGGAATGTCTCCCCTCTGAGGGCAGGCTGATAGAGCTGGGGCTGTTCAGCCTGAAGAAGAGAAGGATGTGGATAGACCTGAAAGTAGTCTTTCAGTATCTGGGGGGGGGGGGCATCAGAAAGGAGAATACAAACTCTTTAGTGAGGTCTGTCATGACAGGACAAAGGGAAAGGGTTTAAAATACAAGAGGGGAGATTTAGAATGGATATAAGGAAAAAGTTTGATAGGGTAGGAAAGCACTGGCACAGGTTGCCCAGAGATATGATGAATGCGCTCCTGGGGACCCTGTTCACTGCAGAGGAGTTGGACTAGAAAAAAGGTTCACATCACACTGTTTGTGTTATCTATTGCTGTAGCACGACTTTTTTTTTTTTTTTCTCTACATACATAATACATTAATTATCTATATATTTGTATATTTATCTGCACTTTTTTAGAATCCTTTAAAGGGAGAGAAGCATTACCATATTTCTTTTACAGATGGAGAATTGACACAGGAGGAAACTAAGTTGGTGCTCTGAGGCACCTATGAGCAATACCTCAGTGCCTATTGAGGTATCAATTAAAAAGATGAACCAAGTTTCATCAGTGCAGGGTATGCATTTCCATGTCAGATGTCATTCTGTCAGACTGGTCCTCTGCTGCCATCTGTTGCACAGCAACAAAATGTAACAGAATACTGGTGGGGAAATACAACCTCTACTGCCATCCCACCAATATCCACCTTGCCCAAATCATGGGCAAACATAATAAAATAGGAGCCATAATTTTCAGAGTAGCCATCATATATCTTGGTCTCTGGATGTTTTCAAAATTCCATTAAACAATGACTTGAGCAACCTGTTCTAAATTCAGTGCTCATCCTGCTTTGAGGAGAACAAGGAAATAGATTTCTCAATTTTTATTCAAACCTGAATGACTCTGTAGTTCTGTCGATCTATATATTACTGACATTTCACTTAGTGCTTAAAAAATGCTACTGTACAATAACAATCAGTATCCATATTTATAACTGCATGTTGGCATTGTCAAATGAAAATGTGTTGAATTCTTCTAAAAACCAACTATATAGAAACGACTCACTGACACTAGATAAGGTTCACCAAAGTAATTAGAACTTTCAACAATACTTTTTTTTTAAAGAGTTTTTTTTTTTTTTCCCAAAAAAGCTGTCTCTCTCCAAAATATAATGGTATCTTCCTATAGTGCTTTAAATTAAAAATAAATTTAGAAATTATAAGGAGCTAGAGGCAACTGTCCATTTGAATTCATTTTAATTAACAACGTGATCACATTCTAATAACTGGTCTTAAGGAATCATAAAAAATGGATAAAATTGATTCTGAAGCTTCCCTCTCCATCCTTGCAGAAATACAGAAATATCCAACCTATAAGAAAAAGCTGGTAAACTACCTGCTAAGTGACTAGCGCAGAAAAATATTTCAGGGGACTGTGATTTATTTGTAGTTAAATGTTTCTGAGTGAAGAGATCCCCTTTGCAAGAAATAAGCTTCCAAAAGCCCAGGAAGTAGGTTGATTTGGAAGTGCAAAGCAATCCTTGACGAATTACTCATCTTGGGCTTTGGAAGCTTGCATTTTTAGATATGTTTGAAGCAGATTCTTGGGAGAAAACTGAAATCTGTGTTGAGGGGAAACCTCATTTATTTTAGACTTCTATGAATGTCTGAAATTAGTGGAATACTTTTTTATTATTCTTTTCTTTATACTGATAACAGTTTTTACATATTTCTGACTTTCACCACAAATCCTTTACAATTATGCGTACTTCATATATATATTTCTTGTTATAGTGGTTAATTCTTAGAGGTACCGCTGACCTGCAGAGAGTGATTTGACCTTTGCAATAATTTAGCTTAATGCTACATTTACATCACCGCTGCTCACAAGAACATATCCCTTATGCACTACTTACAGCATCTTTAATTTAGTATTCCTCCAAACCCACCACAATACATAACATTATGTTTTCTAAGTAGTGACTGGAGTTAGGTTATAAAATATATAGTATGGGTATTAAATTTCTGTTATGATAAGATATAAGTCATACACACTGTTTTAGTAACATTAGCGGTATGAATATTTATATTTTCTACTACTAAAGAATTTTAAGCATTATTATGATTTCCAATCAATTTTCTATAATGTTTGAAAGGTCATGGAGTACAGGAGAAGTGCCTGAAGACTGGAGGAAAACCAGTGTTACAACCAGACTTCAAAAAAGGCAAGAAGGAGGAGCTGAGAAACTACAAATCAGTCAACCTCACCTCAATGCCTGGGAATGTGATGGAATAGCAGGCAAGCAGAAGAAAGGAAGGTTATCAGGAGCAGTTGACATGGATTCACCAAGGGAAAGTCATGTTTGACCAAGCTGTCTATGATGTCATAATTACCTGGGTAGATGAGAGGAGGGCAGTGAATGTTGTGTACTGTGACTTCAGCAACACTTTAGACATAGTCTCCCATAACATACTTGTAAGTAAGCTTAGGAGGTGTAGGATAAATGAGTAGACAGTGAGGTGGACTGAAAACTGGATGACTGATAGAACTCAGAGGGCTATGATCAGTGGCACAGAGCCTGGTAGGAGGCCTGTAACTAGAAGTGTTTTCCAGAGATCAGTACTGAGTCTAGTCCTGTTCAACATCTACATCAGTGATCCGGATGAAGTGATAGAGTGCACTCACAGCAAGTCTGATGATGATACAAAGCTGGGAGAAGTGGCTGACACACCAGAAGGTTGTATTATCATTCACTGATACCTGGACAGCCTGGAGAGTTGGACAGAGAGGAACCTTTGGCAGATTAGAATAGGCCACATCTGGGGAGGAAGAATAGCTTCATGCATCAGTACAGGTCTGGAAATGACCTTAGGCAAAGGAGCTCTGCAGAGAAGGACTTGGGTGTCCTGATGGATGGCAAGACAACCAGAAACCAGCAATGTACCTTTGATCTAGAATTCCAAAAGTATCTGGGCTTGCATTAAAAAAAGCATGGCCAGCAGGTCTAGGGAGGTTATATTCACTCTCTACTCTGTCCTGGTGAGGACACATCTGGAGTACTGTGTTCAGTTCTGGGCTCCTCAGTTCAAGAAAGGGAACTGCTGGAGAAAGTCTAGCTCAGGATAACAGATTATTAGGGACCTGGAGCATCTTCCATATGAGACAGAAGCCTGGGCTTGTTCAGCCTAGAGAAGAGAATACTAAGGGAAGATCTTATCAACACTTACGAATATCTAAAGTGTAGTGTCAAGTGAGAGGGGCCAGGCTCTTTTCAGTGGTGCCCAGTGGGAGAACAAGGGGCAATAGGCACAAATATGAACTCCCATCTGGGGCTGAGTTGGGCAATGCCATTAAATGAGGAAGAATCACTGCCTTTATGACATGGCAGCAGAGGGTGGAGGAGGAAGGGCAGATGGCCTGAAAAAGGCAACATGACTTCCTGTAGAAGGCTATGAAGCTGTGGGATATTGGCCATGGGACTGCTACTTCTTAGGGACTAGTTGGGTATCAGTCAGCACATGTTAAGAAGGTGCTTTGCCAGCAGGACATCAGTGAGTGAGCAGTTCTGTTATTATCAGTCAGTGGGCAGTAAGTAATTGCAGAGCATATATATGTATACACATATTATCATCACATCCTTGTTTCTACTTTCCTTATCTTAGTAAATTGTGTTTATCTCAATCCACAAGTTCTGTTTTGTTCTGATTCTCATCTCTCATCCCACCTGAGGAGGAATGAGCAAACAACTGTGTGGTGCTCAACTGCCTCCTGGGTTAAACCACAGAAGAGAGTAACAGAGCCCTGGAACAGGTTGCCTAGAGAGGAATGAGAGTCTCCTTTTCTGGAGATATTCAAAACCTACTCAGATGCTTTTCTAGGCAAACTACTGTAAGGAACCTGCTTTAGCAGGGAGTTGGGTTTGATGATCCCCAGAGGTCCATTCCAGTTCCTACAATTCTGTGTTTCTATGCTTCTTATAAAAGAAAATAAAATGAATGTAAGATCATAATAAACTGCAGAAATATTCATTGTGCTCCTATATTACTTCAATTAATACAATATTTGAGATTTACAGTTAAAGTACAAGGATGATCTGATTTGTATCTGGAAAAAAGTTGGGATCACAAACAGTAGTCATATTTAGAAAAGTATTACCTTGCACTTTTCTCAAGACTTGATTTTGCTTTCATTTCACTCAGTCAAAAACTAATTCATTTTTTAATGAAGGCCACACACACTGATAGTTGTGTTGTATTTTGCCCTGCCTCAAAGACAAAGAGTAGAGCCTCCAGAGACCTGATGTCCTGAGGAAACAGTTCAAACAAATCCTGTAATGTGTCACTGGAGAAATCCTTTGGAACAAATATTATATATATAAAAAAAAAAAAAAAGAAATGTTTTCTCTCTCTGTCACATATCAGCTGAGTATACTAATTCCAGTTGATCCCTTTTAGTAAATCTGAATAAAATACAGAAGTTTATGAATGAGAAAAATATTTCCTACTGAAACAATATTCTGCAAAACAAAGGAATTAAAATGCCAACAAGAGGATTTAAGTAACATATATATATATAGGAAAATATAGATGCTTACTTTACTGATTCTAAATATCTGCCTCCTCAGAGTTAACATATCACTACCATCAGAATCAAAAACAATTTCTTAAAAGTTAAGAAGATGTTGATGAACTTAGTTAAAATAGACTGCTTTTTTTTATGCATCTATGTATGTATGTTTATGCACGTATGCACGTATGCACATATTTTTGTTGTCTGTATTGAGGTGTTAATGATAGAAGAGTAATTCGTCTGCATTTTTTTCCCAATACAGAATGTTTCCTATTGACAGCCATGCTTCCCAAATAAGTGTTCTGTGATAAAAATCCTTTTTAAGCAGCACTTTAATCACTTTTTACGGTGATTAATTTACATCAAACATTTATTTTTTAGCTACATCAACGTCTATTTTGTAATTATAAAACTCAGTGGATAAGGAGGCCATTTAATAACAGAGAAACTTTTGGGTTTTGTGACTTCTTTTTTTTTTTTTTTTTTTCCCCTCATTGGAATTATTACATTTGTTTTTCAAAATATTATAGCATACAAGACTCAGCCATGCAATTTCACACAGGTGATGGCAGTAGGCACCAACCAAGCAAGAATCCAATTTGTAAAAGCTTTCACTTTATCACATCATCCTTGAAGGATGTTCTATGTCGTAACTATATGAGCTATCCATAATAAATGATCCACATGGAAAAGTGATTAATCATATCTGCAGTTGTTAGTTTAGCAAGATAAAACACATCCCAGTGCCTTACTGATATATATTTAGAGGCACAAATTCAATGACCAAAGTGGATGGGTAAAACATACCTAGTTATGTAATTTATTTTAAGAAAGTTCTTTGTTAAAACCATGAGGACGACTTCCTATAGCACAATCAAATGAGCATGGGAAAAGAGTGATCTCTTCTGGCGTGTACATGGACTGGTCAGATGGCTGATATTTGCAACAAATATAGGATCACGCTAAACAGATGGCACAGAAAAACACTTCTTTTTTTGCTCTATTTCCCAAAAGAGAAAACAATTGACACACGATATGCTGTGACATACTGTCCCAGTCTGCTCTGCATCTAGTTGTAACGTTTCATAATACTTCTTTCTTTAAATGAGATGTTACAAAGCAGACTTGATCTCTAACATCCTTCTCTCTAGCACTAAAGTTTCTTAGGTATTTGTTTTCTTTCTCATTCATTAAAGCAAGTTAGTAATTCTGGCCAAATTTCTTTTGCTGTTATATCAGGTACCAGCAGATAATATTTAGGTATGAGCATCCTGATAATTTTTCCCCAGCATACTTTTACTGTGACTCATCACAATTCATTTCATGTAAAGTAAGTATAACAGGAAACACAAATCTAAGCATCTGTTTACTTCTGAGTAATTAGTGAAACATATCACATCTGCACTAAATTTTCTTCGTCATATAGTAACTCGAATTCATCACAGTAAGACCCAAGCACCTTAATATTCAAAGCAACTTGTACTATTATCTTCTGAATTTCCCCTCCCAAGGTTATGGGGTATGACTTAAGATTCTGGATCACAGTAGATAATATCCTGAATATTAACCAGCTATAATACAAATTCTTAAAAGTATCCCACCAGAAATTTTCAAAATACAATTGGTCCTTTTTTTCTTTTTCTTTTTCTTTTTCTTTTTCTTTTTCTTTTTCTT
>JAPSGF010000160.1:102476-181284 GCA_035772895.1 Perdix hodgsoniae
ATTGAACCCCCCAGTCAGCATTCTCCCCTCATTAGAATTTAATGTGTTTATTATTTACAGCTTATACTTGTCTTACTGCACCATGATAATATTCTTTCATCATGTAACAGCAATATGAATACAAAGTCCTATGTTACTGAACAGTCTGCAATTATCAGTCCCTGAAGTGTTACATTTTTCCTCTTAAAAAAGTGGTGCATTATATTTTTCTTTCACTAAGATCCTTTAAGCCATTAGTTTAACCACAGAACACCACAAATGACCAGTCACTGAGTATTTTTTCTGTTTTAATTCCAGCTATCGGTCTCTTAAATGAAAGTAAGCAGCTTTTCTGTTTTCATTATCTCTTTTTTTTTTTTCTTTTTTTTTTTAAGCGTTATAAAATGCACAGGATGAGAAGTGAGTGAAAGGGTTTTTTGTTGTTGTTGTTGTTGTTATTGTTTTGTTTTGTTTTTCCCTATTTATTTTTTATTTTTCATTAAAGTATTTCTGAAATGTCAATTAGGTTATTTGTTAAATTTCTAACTTCACTGTTTCTATGAAAGGACAGGTTTTAGACTGAGACACTAGACTGAGAATTTCAAGACACTACCTACATCATCTTACCTGTACCATTTATTATTCTCTTTCTTGGGTGCTTTGCTTTGTTGCTTATATTGTATTATGTTTTCCCAATGAGGAATGGAGATAAAAACAATTTTTTCCCCAATGTGTTTGATTTTTGAATTTAGATTTTTTTGAAAAGGACTTAGGCTCAGGAGATTTGAATTCTATTAGTCTCAGACAAGTAATTTCATTTTTGTTTTCCCATTGGTCCTCCTTCTCTCTCTCATTACTTAATGAGATATTGGGACCCCAAATTCAGAGAGAACCTCTTTAACACAATATAACATTCTCCTAAATTATTACTTCATGCACAACAACATGCTGAGTTGGGAAAAAAGTGAGGAAAAGTAAACCAACTAGATAAACTATTAAACCTTTCAGAAGTTTAAATCTTATCTTGGAGATTCAGATGTAATGATCAATTGTAGAACACGTCGGATAAAGACAGCATAATTCTTCTTTACCTCAGAGCACAATGTATGTTCTGAATACAGAACTGCAGCTTAATTTTAAATGTTCCTTGTATTTTCTTCTTCAAATAATGTTAAATTCCCACAGAATCATAGAATCACAGAATCACCAAGGTTGGAATCCAGCCTAGCCATCCACCTATCACGAATAATACTCACAAAACCATGCCCCTCAACGCAAAATCCAAACATTCCTAAATGTTCCCATTTCAACTAAACATTTACACAGGGTTTAACTGCCTTTTGATATAATTTTATTGCACTAGATTCTTGTTTATATATCCAGAAATATCATTTACATTTGCATTTTATATTTTTTACAAAATGTAAATAAGGCATTCATAAAACAAGCTGGGCACTAAACTTGTTTGGAATCGAATTCCAAATGGAATGGATTCTGCAAAATATCTTAGTTATTCAAGTTGGGATCAAGCCAGATATATTTTCTGATTTCACAGTATACAGAGAGACAAGTCCTGTCTCTAAAAATCCTATCAAACAGGATCTTACAGGTTACCTAGTAAAGCAAAAAGTGTTTATTATTTCATACCATCTCCAAGGCAGAGAAAGTCCTGTTCAAGAACATTTAACTCAAATGGCAAACTAACAATATCCATTGAGTTCATCATAATAATTCTAGTCAAGAATGAGACAGACATCTGTCACAAAAACTGTTGTGAAGTATTAATAGATTATCACATTATCCAAATGAGGTTTACACCTACACAGTGACTATCTTTGCTTCTTTACAAAAACGTAAATTTCACTGGACAACCTTGGTATCATCTCCAGAATGCGTTATTCCAGTTTGAACAGCAGATAGATTGCTTTCTTTCTCTGCTGTTTTCAGTGATAAAGATCAGCATTCATCATCTACACCTTGCAATTTTTGGTCAGAAATCACTTATTCATTTTTACTAATGTCTGTGAATGTCATTAAGAAAGATATACATCCTTTTTCTACTTCCATAGATTTGCAAATGCATAAGCAGCACTAAAAAAGTTCATTTTGAGTTATCATGGATTTACATCATTATTTTCTTTCTTCAGTGTACGTATGTTATGGAATAAATAATGGTTTTATAAAGTCATTTCATTTACAAATAAAAATTCTGTGGCTAAACAGTAGATTTCTATGGCAAAAATATTTAAGAGCTGTTTGTGATAATAATTTGTTATTATTTTTTTGACCCCATATCTTATCTGAGGAGCTAGTAGAGTATAAGAGTATAAGAAATGATAGGAGATTTCACCGCATTAAACACTAATATGGAAGCAGATTCAATGTAGAGATGCACAATGAAGGGACAAGAGAAAAAAGTTCACATTCTAAAGCTACAAAGAAAAAAAACACTGTGATTTAACAGGTAGGCTGTGAAACTCATCTATATAGGACACACTGAGCAACCTTATCTACCTTTGAAGTCAGCCCTCAGCTGAATACAGCTTTGAAACAGCTGATCTCGTGAACTTCGTACCATCTAAATATTTTGAAATCTGGTGTCTGTTTCACTTTACTCACTCAGGAATTACTCCAAAATTTTCAACAAAAAATTCCCTTTCAGAATTGTCAAAACAAACTATTTGACATAGCAAATTCTCAGCTACATAACACTACTTTTCAACAAGGTCACCATTATTAGCTATGTTTTCTTACTGACAAACAAGAGCCTAAATATCTCACTTGTAAAAATCTGCATCAGCAAAGGTGACCACTGTTTCTGTCACCACTGCTAAAATGCACTGCCCACTATCTCAATGTACTCACATACACTATTTGATCTCCATAAATTTTCAGTAAGCATCAATGAATGCCAGTGGTGAAATATCTTTTTGCATGGAGGAATTCAATGACATACTTTCCATTCATCTACAAGTCCACATCAGATCACATTTTGTCAGATTGCTCCTCTGCTGGCATCTGTTTCATGGCAACAAAATATAACAGGTTATTTGTGGTAAGGTTCAACCTCTACTGCCATCCCACCAACATTTACCTCTGATGTGGGACAAAATAATAAAATAGGAGGCATTAATTTTGCACAGCCCCCATACATCACTTGAGAGAACAATTAAAAAACAATTCAAAGATTGAACTTGGAAAGTCCACAAATTATATAGCAAAACTAGAACTGATCCTCACTAAAAAAGTTTTTGAAAAATATAATATAGTACTATAGAAGTCCTAAATCTCCCAACATAAATACATTCAAATATGCATTTTCATCTTACAAATGGTAAATTGCTGTGGTATTATAGAGTCATAGATTGATTGAGATGGGGAAAAGACCTCAGGAAGACATCTGGCCCAACTTCCCTACTCAAGCAGAGTGCCTAGAACAGGCTGCCCAGGACCATGCCTATGTGGCTCTCGAATAATTCCAAGGATGGAGATTCCACCACCTCCTGGAAAATCTGCTTTAGTATTCCATCAACCACACGGTACAGATGTGCTTCTTCATGCTTAGATGGAACTCCTCTTGTTCCAATTTGTGCTCACTGCATTCTGCCTTATCACTGGGCAACATTCAAAAGAGTCTAGCTTTTTGACTTTCCATTGCATTATATTCAACATTTCTTTGTAAAAACAGGAAAACACAATCACTAATGCTTCACATAAAATAAGTAAATAAATATTGCATTTTTTGAAAGTCATGTTCCAGCATGGCTTACAAATGTCTTAAGGAAGATGTACAAAGCTGATGATGTTAAGATAGGAAATAAAGGAAAATGAAAGTATTACGAATATACTGACATGATTAAAACCAGAAAGTCACTGTGTCCTGTTTATGAGTAGTTCAAACAAAACAAAGTGCTCAGAATCATTTTATGTATCAGAGGTGTTAGTCAGGAAGAAGAGACAACTTCTGAGAACAATTTTTATCAGAAATAGAATGAGTTGACCTCTGGAGATGCTTCTTTAACCTCACTGGCTAAGAGAAGAGCCTATTCCTCACTTCACATTACCATGTTAGCCAGGAAGAAAGTAGGATTAGCTCACAAAACAGCATTTATTATTATTATTATTATTATTATTGTTGTTGTTGTTGTTGTTGTTGTTGTTGTTGTTATTGTTATTATTATTATTACTATTATAGTTAAAGAGCTGCAATGAGTTGAACAAGTATAAGGCAGCACTACAAATACTAATGGAATAAAAGTTGAAATGGTTAAAGAAAAAAATATATTTGCAAAAGCATTACATTATTACTGAACACTATTATTCCATTGAAACTACTTGAGTACAACTATAATAAATTTGTGACAGTGAGATGAGAACCTGGATCTGGCCCTTTATGTAATGCTCTAACTATGCTTGCATCACCATCATAAAATATAATGGGTCAACGGACATTCTGCAAAGGGAGTGTGTGCCCCACCACACACCTCCTTCCCATGCAAGTTAAGTCTTTCCCTCAGCGTGGAAATGCCCCATTCCTCAATGGGGCGATGTCCACCATTCTGCCAACTGAGGGTAGCCTTTATTTTGAGATCTCAGATCATGGTGGATGTTACACAGTGCATGTCATTTTTAATTTGCACAGCTCAATACAAAATCCAGTTCAACAGCAAGTGTCTTTGTAGAGGTTGTAGAACTGATATACTGCCATAGACTTATCTAAGTTCAGCTGGATTATATCCAGGCTGAGAGAGATCTCTGACATACACACTTGGACACTTCTCAGATCTTAGATGTTGTTCAACTAGATAGCAAAATGTAGAATATACACAAGAACACTCAGCTTAACATTATCAAGTGAACTTTCTTATTTTGGTTCTGGCAACATTTTCTATTCCTTCTTGAAGCCTTCTGTGGGCTATTTCCAGAGGAATAAACTCCCAGCATAAAAGCACCACAGCTACACAGAGACTCAGAATCAGACTGAATCATAGAATTTCTGAAGTACAGATTCTTTGCTGGCAAGAGAGAGGGAAAAAAAAAAAAAAAAGCCAACAATACTACATTATTCACTGCTTGATTTGATTTCTGGTCAGCAGTGCAATTTCCTAAAAATCAACTGTGACATTTCCTACAGCTGCTTCCTGAGCATATAAAAAAGGAATCAGGTAGCTTGGGACTGCCATAAGGGAAAATGTTTACATGCTCTAGGTCTGTAAACAGTGCAAGGAAAACAAAAAACAAAAAAACAATTCAACTATGTGATGAAATTCAATTATATTGATTCTCTTTCAGCAAAACAGAAAGAACATTGTGTTTAAAAATGCATGGCAAGAAGCCATTCTTTCTTGTTATCATTTGATAATTTGAAATAAACATTATCCATTCTCAATATAGGTTTAAGATTGCAATCTTGTGTTGAACAGATGTTGAACTTAATAGAAAAATGGGTTAAAAATGGCATCTTTCTGATGGCGTTTCATGCTTATGTTTTAATAGAGCCACCTGTGTAACCTTCCTTTAAACAGTAGTTCATCTTTCAACATGTATACAGTTTTATTTCTTTGATTTGGTTGACTAGCTTAGTCAATCTTTTCACTAGAAAAAGAGCTCTAAACACATCAGTGAAACAATAGATAACTAGTAACAATGCTCTTTAGTTGAGGCAATTTAATAGAAGTGGATCTATGTTTTTTATAGCACATTACATATATTATGTTTCTGTTGTTCACTTTAAGTATATTTTTCACAGCAAAATCTCATAATGTTTTATGCAAATATTCTGTCAAGGATCAATAAGCAGGCTGATTTGATGGCTTCTCTTTGTATAACACGTTCAGATCATTTGAATCAGCGTCTTGTGATGACAGTGATAAAGGATGCCTCACGCTTTGAGTGCAAGAGCAGCTTAAAATAATATTTGCATTGTATGGCAAGATATTGTACTGTATATTAAATTGGAAAAATACCTGTTTAGTGTCTCATTTACACTGATAATTATTTTAGTAGCTTTTTTTTTTTTTAATTGTTTCTTCAAAATATTAAAAGAACTACTTGATGGCCTACATTTTACTTTTCATTATACCGAAAACATTAAAAGCAATAGAATTATATATATAACTATAAACATAATTACCAGAGATAATAGTAACTGCTTCAATACAGTGAATATATTTCAACTCAGCAAATTTTTAATTTTAAAACAGTTTTACTACTGAAGCTGACTGAAAGCTTTCTTTTGAACTGGATGGAAGACAGCCTGGACCTGGTAGAAATCTTGACACAACAACATCTCTAAACCCATCAGATGTTAAATACTGCGTACGTACCATAACCATATGCACTTCTGCCAAGACAGGTTATGAGTTTTAGGAATGACAGATGAACTACACTGCTTAGAGTTCTGCAGCAACATTTCCAACACATTCAGAGATGCATACAATTTACCTGAGTCTAAGTGTGCTGCAAAGGAAGAAGATGAAGACAAAACATTTTGCTCTAGTGTGGATACCAATTTGCAAAGGCAAACATTTGCTTCTGAATCCATGATTGCACATTATGCAGGTATTAAATTGGATTTATGTTAGAAGTAAATTGGATGTTAAGGTAGCACTAAAGAAACAATTTAATAAAAACATTCAAAACAAGTTTGAAAGTATTGAATTAAAATTATTTAAACCCAAAAGACTTACCAATCCATCAGTAATATCTTAATGCAAGTTTTCTCAACAGCAGTTGGAGCCTGGGGAAAGAAGAGAAATTTGTCTCATTTCCTCTTACAGGAAAATAGTAGTCAGAAGAGGATTCAGATACCTCAGGTCAGTGAAGTCATCTCAAACACATCAGTGCATATCCCCTCGTACTTGAGATGACACAGATTTACACCAGAAAGGCACACAATCACAGGTAGTAATGCAGATAATCAGGTTGTTGTTTTTATATCATCCTTTCAAAAGTTATATATATATATATATATATATAAATGATCTATTTCATAAATTGCCATGCAACCATCAAAGTATACAAAATTAGATTTCTTAAATTTCTGAGGCAAATTATAGTAGTTAAGCAGTTTCCTATGATCATAGGATAAATGGATAAGTCAGGCATTCCAAATTAAGTTCTGCTCTTTGGCAAGTCCTTGATTGTACATAACTTCCTTTTTATCAGACAAATTCAACAAAATGTATTAAACACAGTTATAATCTTGTAGTGACAAAGAGGGCTACCATAAAGACAACTTGAATATGTCCCTTAATGCCATACACTGAAACACAATTCTATGTAAAGAGAGAAATCCATACGCATAGAACCACAGAATAACTTGGGATGGAAGGGACCTCAAAGGTAATCTAGTTTCAACCCCCGTGCTGTGGGTAGGGAATGCATACATACATGCGTGTTGATTTATATATGCAATCATTTATGTATGCATAGATATTTATTTATACATATTTATGCTTTATATACTTTAGTCAAAATGAAGCGTTACCCTGAAAAGAAAAATAAAAAAAATAATTTCTGATTTAGAGTTTAATTACTTGAAATTTTATTGAAAGCAGACTAGAGTAGAAGTATATCAACATATTTTTGAAGTTTCAACTCAGAATACAACTACAAAATTTAAATCAACTCAGGCATTAAAGAATGAAGTTCACAAAATTGAAAGAAAATTTCATATTAAAGTTGCAACTTTAACAAATTGAGACTCAAGTCACGGTTTTAGAAACAAAAAGTAACTCTTTAAACAATAGGCTTGTCGGGGGGGGGGCTGGAAATAATACAAACAAATATCACATTTGCTCAGGGTAGAATTTTTTCATAATCAATTATTCAAGATATTCTAGCAAATGACATACTATCTCAAGTGCATATTTAGCCCTCCTCTGAAATGTGGCATTTTTGTTCATAATTAAATTCTAACTGAAAAACAGTACTTACAGTTGCAGAGTGAACCATTCCTGCCTCATAAAGCATATGCATAATTATTGAGTCTAATCTTTTAGTCCCATTCCATAGACATTATCTAGCTCTCCACAAAGCTGTTGTGAGTCTGGTAATTTATTCTTTATTAGAAAATAGATTACAATGATAGAAGTAAAATTCCAAGCAGTTGATGGTGTCATGGTTTTATGATTTTTGGTCATCAGTGTTCCACACCATAACATCATGTGATGCATTGGGGGTGGGGTTTGGTGTCTGCCGGGTGTTCGTCCGTCGGAGAGGAGCTACGTTTTTGCGGTCAGCAAGGGGATATAACTCCAAGCAAGGTCACCTGATCTTCCTCCTTCGCCTGCTCT
This sequence comes from Perdix hodgsoniae, assembly GCA_035772895.1. Classification (NCBI taxonomy): domain Eukaryota; kingdom Metazoa; phylum Chordata; class Aves; order Galliformes; family Phasianidae; genus Perdix; species Perdix hodgsoniae. Next base: position 110,753 of record JAPSGF010000160.1, read on the forward strand.
TCGCTGTCTGCGCTTCGCTATCTGTGCTTCGCCGCCTGCGCTTCGCCATCTGCACTTCGCCGTCTGTACTTCAGTCACTCAACTGGACTGCACTTCTCACCCCAGCATTGTGGTGAGGTCTATACAATTCAAACAGACTCTCTCTCTCTCTCATTGTATTTTACTAATACTATATTTAGTAAAATCATTTGTTCCACCTCAGATCAGTGCTGTTGTTTTCAAGTATTTTGGGGTCCCCTGCTTCCCCTTTCCCAGAGGTGCGAATCCGCAGATCCCTCCGCCCTGCTGGTCACGGAACTGGGCTGGACCAGCCCATAAACCGTTGACAGATGGGAATTAGACATTGTGCACAGAGAGAAACAAGATGTCTATTTACTCAGGTGATATTCTATTCAAAAACTGATTGATCTAACAAAAGTTGATATGTCACGTAAAAAAAATCACAGCTAAAGTCAACATGAGTGCTTAAGTCAACACTAAAATATTTAACTTAACTAGTAACAAAATTAATGAGGCCAATGAAGAATCTAAATATTATGAGGCTAAAAACATTTTTATTTGTAAATGCAGTGTTAAATAAGCTTCTTCAAACCCATTAATTCTGAATATAAAGATGGCTAAATAAGATGAAATGTTCTGTAGGAACTGGGGAGGGAAAGCAGCTGTCACTAAAAGCATTATAGAAATTTAAGTAGTGTCAACAGTAAAATATGTCACTCCACAGAATGTAATCTCTACTCTGTTTCCCTTTAATACCACTCACTGCATCAGATCTGTAGTCTGTGTAGAAAGGCATTACACCTTATCTGAAGAAATCCCACTCAATCTCCTTCACAAGAAGATAATGACAGGAAACATCTCTAACAGCATTAGTCAGTCACAAATACTGATATGCATTATGGGATTCTATTCCAACATCATTTTAGGCTTTTATGGTTCAGAACTTTAATGAATTAGATTGTGTTTCTAGTAGGAGGCCCTATCAAATAAACACCTACTTCAATTGCATGTTTTCAAGATTTTCACAAATTCTTTCCATCAAAGAAGATGATCACATCATAAAATCACATAAATTCACGTAAATAAATAAATAAATAAATAAATAAATAATGATAATAAAAATAAAAATAAAAAATCCAGTTATTAACCAGGCTAAGTGCTGAATTTAATGAAATGTTAATTCTAATGACAATCAGAAATGCTAAATTTGAGGACATCAGTCTTGAAGGCTTTTATGACCCCACTTGTTTTATTCCTACTTTGCATTATATTAGGCTTTCAAAGCCTACTCTGAAGCTGTATGAGATGGAAGCAGATATGAGTCACTATTTGTCTGAATTACCCTATAACAGTGAACAATTCAGTAAGAGCAGCATCAAACTGAAGAACAAGCCTTCTAATAATAAAATGGAACTGAAATGAAGGCATGAAAGACAGAATGAGAGAACTTACAGAAAAATCAGGAAATATGGATATATCATACAGAAAAAATGAATACTACTGATGGAGAGATGATATATGCTGTGTGAAATTTTCCAAAAGGCAGCTGACCATCTACATGGAATTTAAGAAAGTAGGGCAGAAAATAGTAATATAAGATATAATGCAGTCTTGATTGCCAAGAAGTGCTCTAACTTTCTAAATAGTGTTTGCACTCTCCAAATTTTTTAATCTATTATGAACAAAATTAAGGCTAAGATACAGATACAAATTGCTTTGACTGGAATAATCAACTCTACTGTCAGATCACGAGGAGTCTGCTTTCAGATGAGTAGCTGATAAGTTCATGGAAAGGGTTGTTTATGAAGTACTACTTGATTATTATTATTATGACTGAATTTTATGCTTAGAAAACAAGATACAAATTGCTACAATTTCAGCCTCTCTTTTCAGTCTCTGTGTTATCTAAATAATTACGTGTGTGAGTGATTAAAATTTATCTATTACTGTTATCTTGACTATTTATTTGAATCTGTTTCTCCAACATACTATGAAAACTAACAAATATACGAGTCAAATGTTTTCTCTTATTATAATCTGCAAAAAGAATAAATATTGGGGTTTCTCAAAGAGACATGAAGATTACATTCCACTTAAAAAAATTAAAATATCTTATATAGTCTCTGTTAGAGTAAAATAATATTTAGGATTGTTTTATGCATTAATTACACACAGGTGAAGTAAATAAAATGTTAGCCTAATCAAACAGATGTTCTGAAGAATGTCCAGACAGTAAAAATTGCATTTGACCCAGGGAACTACACAGAATCATAGAATTACCAAGGTTGGAAAAGATCTCCATGATCATCCAGTCCAGCCATACCCTTACCAAAAGTATTTCACACCAAACCTGTCCCTCAGTACAACATCTATATATTTCTTGAACACCTCATGTCTGTGAGCTTTGCCTCAATCACTGGGAAGGTGATGGAGCAACACATCCTAGAAACCATTTCAAGGCACTTGAAGGACAACAAAATTCTCAGGAATCATTATGGTTTCACCAAAGGGAAATCAGACCTGGCTTTCTGTAATATGTTTCTGTAATAATATGAGTAGGCTGATAATGATACGAGGAAAAGATTCTTCACTGTGAGGGTAGTTGGGTACTGGAACAGACTCCCTAAGGAAGTGGTCATGGCACTGAGCTTAACAGAGTTCAGGAAGCATACTGATAACATTCACACAAAGAGTCTGATTTTCAGGTGGTCCTTTATGGAGACAGGAGTTGGACACACTGATTCTTATGAGTCCTTTCCAACTCAGGATAATCTGTGACTCCGTGAGTGCACCCTAAATAAGTTTGTAGGCAACACAAGACTTGGAGGAGTGGTTGTTGCAGCAGCATATCATGCTGCCATCCAGAAGAACCTCAAAAAGCTGGAGGGGTGGGCTGACAGGAACATGGGGAAGTGCAGAGTCAGGCATCTCTGGGGAGGAACAGCATCACACGCTGAGTCCACCTGCCTGGTTAGCAGCTATGCAGAAAAGAACCTGAGGGGTTCTTGTAACATGAATCTGCAATATGCTCTTGCCAGAAAGACCCATTGTAATGACAAGGAAAGAGTAAACTGACTAAACACATTAAGATTAATAAATCACAAGGGACATTTTCAGCAAATCTGCCATGTGCAAGAAAGTCTGTTGGAAAAGTTGACCCTCCCCACATTGTGTGCCGTCTGTGAACCAATGCTAGTTCTGCTTTAAGAGCAGTATTCCTGTATTAGCAGCATTAGGTTAATTAGACACACATAGGAAACATTTAAAATGATAAATAATGTTATTGCTATAATATGCTGCATTTCAGATTGCTCATACAGTCTCAAATCAGTCTTTTGGGGCATACATATTACAAAAATTCTTAATGAAAATAGCTGAGACTCATTCAATTCACAGAATAAGCGAGGGCAAGGAAGTGTAATTACTATTATAGAGGCAGTTTTTTCTGCATTAATTGAATGTTGATGTTTCAGATCACTCAGTCCTCAAACATATTTCCATGCAGAGAGAAGAGCATATTATCTGCTTCTCTGATTATTCTGAAATACCCCCAAAATCTATTGATGTGAAGGAAGTTCATTTGCTTCTTAAACTACGTAATCCAAAGACCGTTGCCTTACACTTCTGGAAGACCAGAACGCTAGGATTAATTTAACCATCCTTAAGCCATCTGAAAATTGGTCTCTAGAGAACCTGATCTAGTGCTTGATTTAGTGTCCGACAACCCTAATCATGGCATGGGATTTGGAACCAGATGATCTTTGAGGTCCCTTCCAACCCAAGCCATTCCATGATTCTGTAAACCAGACTTCTAATTTGTATCCATCAACAGTGAAGAGACACAGACTCTTTCAGTGAACACTTCCTCCAATCTTGGTAAGTAGATGAATAAAATAAACTAGGCATTATCCGAACATTCCTGTCTTGATCAACTGACCCTGATGACTAGCTGGAACAAGACCTGTAACATTCACATGGTTAATAAGATACTTCCCTTGCATGTGCTACTATGTGTTCAGAAGGGAACATTAAGCAGCCCTGTGAAAATTGCCAGCATTTTCGTAAGGATGGTGCAATTGATATGCTCATAAAAGCATTCAGGGAAAGTGAGAAAGTCCCGGTTCATTTGTCAGCAAAGAACGTCGCTATTCCACTATAATAGTTATTTGCTGTTAAAATTAAGACTGAATAATCATCTCCACTGAACAGAATATCTAATTATTACTAATCAGACAGTCAGTGATCCTGATACAAGCCTATTGTAGGCTCTGCATGCTACAGAAGCTTACATATGTAAAATTAAAATGCAAATGATTCAATCCATAATAAACAAAAGGAGAATTTCTGAGTATTACTTCAAATATACATAAGTAATTGGTAGCCAGTTACTAGGTAATTAGGAATTTATGATAAACTCTTTATAAGAATAGCACTTAGGTTTCAGAGAGAAAAATATCAAGATAGAAATTTTACTGAAACCTCAATCAATTTCCAAAAACACAAGTCAAAAAAACCATGTGGATTATATCATGCTACCCTCACATAACTGCAATTCTATGCTTTTTCATGAGGCTAGAGTCCCATATAGTTAGCATATTTAGCATATAAATTCAATATTTAGCATATAAAAAGTTTTGACAAAATTCATATAATCAACAGCACATTCTGTTTTCCAAATCAAAACATTGACCTGGATATTTCCCAGCTCAAAAGGCATCAAAAACTGAGATAGAGGAAAGAAGGGGAAAGACTCTTCAGCAAGGTCTGTTGTGACTGAACATGTGAAAATTGCTTCAAGCTCATGGAGCATAGTTTTAGTTTAGATATGAGGAAAAATCTTTTACATGGAGGGTGGTGAGGCATTGGAACAGGATACCTAGTGTTGTGGTTGATGTCCCGTCCATGGAGACTTTCAAGGTGAGCTTGGATCAGGCCATGGGCAACCTGATCTTTTTAACAGACATGTTTGCTGCTCTTCTTTGATATTTATTCTTATTTTTGATGCTGATAATTTGTGTTTTTTTTGCTTCTTGCATGGATCTTCTTGGGGATTGCTATGTCCTTGCTTTCTACAGGAGGGTAACTCACCATGGGGATGCAAAGATCTCAGTTTTGCCTCACCCTGAACGTCCTCCTGCACTCTCTGGAAACCTTCTGGATCCAGGATATTGTAAGAAGTAGAAAATAATTGGTGTCTTTCGATTTTCACTTCATGAAATATACATACCTATCTTCTTCCTTCTGTGAGAGGATTATTTATTGCTATTGGCCTAATCATCCTTCTCTTCATTATCATTATGGTAGCTGAAGTTTTTTGCTGAAATATCCATGCATAACCAGTTTACAGCAAGAAGATAAGAAAAAAAATTCTTACTCTATATGCTTTATCATCTTCTGAAAGAGAGAAGGGAATAAATGGGAGGAATGAGGAGGCCTTTGGCATGTTTTGGCTGCAGATTTGCTGTAACATATAAAGACATGAGCTTGTTTTAAATACACTTTCTCAGATATCAGAGCAGTCTGGCCACTGGCACTCAAAGGAGACCATGGGCTAATTTTCTTCATTACAAAACAAAGCAACTTGGTCTTTATATTGCTCACTGCTTCCTCGGTTAAACTGTTTCCATGAGCTGGGGACGGTTATGCATGTGCAGCACTGAAGTGCTGACCAAGTTTGGTGCTAACAAACTTGGTATGAATCACATTTATCCTTGCAGAGATAAAGGCAAAACCTAATGGAATAATGTGCAAGAAATCCTGGATTCCATCATACTGCAGGGATCTGAAGAATAAATGATATCAGTCTGTTAAAGAAATTCCTTCATCCTAAATTACTCACCATGAAGCAAACTCTGTGCAGTTTCCCATATTGCAGCATCCAAGCCAAGACAGCGAGTGCTTTCAGGAAGAAAAGCACAGGTGTACTGTGAATTTATGCTAAAGGTATCCATCTGTGAAACAGATGTTTCAAGCCATAAAAGCTATGAGAAATGCCAAGTAGGTTTTCCTGGTCTTTAGTTTTGCGGTATCAAGAACTAATTGAAGAAGTATTTGGACAGCTCCTGGACCACTCCTTGAATGGGTCTTTGGGTAGCTCAAGGATGACTCTGAGCTTTTGCCTTCTCTTTAGCTGCAATTGGTAAGCCTCTACAATGCCTCTGGATCTTCAGTTATCACTTTTTGATTAAAAAAATCACATATTTTCTATTTCAAGATTAAAGCCAGTTATGTGTGATTAAAAAGAAAACTATGAGATTTGTTCAACATCACTGATTAGTTGTCCTCTTTCAGAAGAGGACCTCTGCTTTGTCAACATAAAGGCATAATTATCTATCTTTTTCAGTTCCTTTTTAAACAGTAAATGACTGTACTGAAGGATTCACAAATTTTAATGCGTTAAAGACACCACTGCCATCAAAATTTCATGGTTTGATTCAGTGACACTGTATGGAGCTCCATAATGTGCATTTAGCTCAATTTTTTATACCAGAAAGGTTCCCATTCTTGATGTAGAAACAGAAATGCTGAGAAAAAATACTTATTTTGATACGTTCTTTTTTTTTTATGTACATCTTATTTCTAATTCTGCCTTACCAGTTTACTCTATCCACCATTTTATTTTGCATTTCTTTACTACATCACAATGTCAAGAGAGCACAAATTTGGTAATAGTAGTATGAGAAATCTTACTGTCTCCAGTTTCACAGGCATAACAGAACTGAAACAACAGAAAAGTTGATGGTTTTCCTATCAAATAAAAAGCATTTGTATGCTGTTTGTTTTTTGTTTGTTTGTTTGTTTGTTTGTTTGTTTGTTTTGTATGTTTGTTTTTCAGAGCTGTTCAAAATTTCTGCTTTATAATTTCACACTTGAGAATATAAAAGCTGCTGATAGCAGTGGTTCCTATAGAAAAGCAATACAAATGAGAATTCTGATGAGATTCCTGAATCATTACAAGCAGAAAGAGTGGGAAAGCTTTCCTATCTCTTTGTATTTGCTATTGTGCTCTTCCATTCACATTTAGGGAAACAAACAAACAAACAACCCTTTAAAAATAATCTCCCTTTCTGTAAAGTCAATAGCTTATATTCTGACATTATATTCTATTAATGTATTTACTTATTGATTATTCACGGTATTCATGCTTAGAGACAGTTTTTGAAAACAGCATGCCCTGTGTTTCATTCTCCTTCACAGATGCTACAGAACTTCTCTTTCCAAAGAGCCTTTATTTAGATATGAAGGAAAAAGTCAGAGAATTACATTATCTAAACTTTGCAAGAGTGGACAAAGAGGGAATTAAGACACTCACTCATTTTCATTTTGAACAGAGTAAATTACCTTGTATTATTATTGTACTGCCTCATGGCTGTCTTGTTTAAGCACTTTTCAAAGTCCTGTTAAGTTTATCTTTTGAATCCTTATGCTCAGTAAGGATGTCCACAATGTAATGGAGAGCACAGGAGTGAGAGATGGGAAAAGTAAGGACATTTGTCTGAACAAGCATCTACAAGCATTATAATGTATGAGCTTTTGCAAAGATTTTATAGTGACCTTAAAAACAATATTTTGCAGAGCAGTTCCAGAGTATTGGCTACTAATGCATGCATTGCACTCACAGGATGAAAAACATATCTTTTTCATTTGCTTCTCATCATATTTCCTGTTAAATGCTGGCAGTAGTATTACCCACGGATATTTTTAAGTTTCTTCTTCTGTAGTTAAATTCATAAATCTCCGTAACTATAAATGTATCTCAAGGTCAGAGTTGCTACAATAACCTATTCATTTTGTTTTCCTTTCACTAAATCCATTATCTGAACAAATCATTAGGTGACCTTTTTAGTTACAGCAATTCAATAAAACTTACATTAGATGAAGTTTCAGGAACATTAGTCTAATGTGCTTTAAAAGATCACCTTCTCTGAGCAATATAATAAGTTTGTGTGAAAAGCATAAAGCATGTAATATGTAATAAAATCTGGCCTTTAATGAACCAGCTAGAAAAAAAAAAATGACTTGTGTTATAATTCAACAGAAAATCTCCCTTAATTAATGGATAAAGAAGCCAATTGTATCTGCTGAATGTTATTTTTTATTATAAATTCAGCTTGTTTTTCATTTTTAATTGTATGCTCCTGATTTATGCTGCTCAAGAAATTACACTCTAAATGACCTTGGGAACAAGAATAATATGCTATGAAAAGCAATGCTTACAGCTAATTAAAAGGGCTCTCTGATTATCAGTTAGCATCAACTGCACTAGTGCATAATTTTCCAAAGTGGCAATCATGATTCTAAATTTAATAAATCGACTTAGATGTTTGATAGATGATGATTGTCCAAGCAGATAAATAATCAATAAAACTTAGTTCCAAAAATCAGGTAGGAAGTTTGTATCAAGGAAGTTTACATAGGCTCACTGAAATCCATGATGTCCATTAAGAAAACAAAACATTGGATCTGATTCTCCTTGCAAATGAACCAGAAATGATCAACGAAAAACGAGCTGGAAATATCTATGTCTGATATTTTTAGGAGAAAGCCATTTTAAACGTTCCTTTCTAGTCAGATTAAAGATGTCTATATGCAGAAGGAGCATCAGTAGTGATTTCTACCAGTTCACCGTCAGGCGTTGCTCCTGCAGATATATGCACAAGAACGTGAACAACATCGAGTGAAGGTCAGGACACAAAAAAAAGACTTAAATTAAGTTCCCATTGCTAAAGCACCAAAGTAGGGTGTATTAAGCAGACTGGCATTCATTCCATCTACAGGTATTTCATTTAGCTCCCTATCTTTGAAATGGTGGCTGGAAACATTTCAGGATATTCACTTGGTTCTTATTCCATTATAATATTATCTTTTTCCCATTCATTCTGTCTACAACTCATCTGAGATAGACACATGAAAATATGTAGAAAAATACAGGAAATACCAGGGAATTGTTTTATAGCTTGCAAACAATACACAATTAGTAAATGTAACAAAACTACTCCAATTCAACAACAGATAGATGATGTGCAAAGAAATAGACCAAAAATGACAGCTAAATACTCAAGGGTTTTTTCAGTTTGTACCTCTGGTAGGCAAAATTGTTCTAGCACATTATAAATTTAAGTATACCATATGGCCATATGACTCTCAAGAATAAAAAGGTTTTTTGTGTTTATTTGTTTTATTTGCCTGTAATTAAGTCAATGTCATTGTTTTTTTTTGGTTTTTTTTTTTTCATCTAACCTAACACATACACCACTCCCAAACCAACAAACAATGCATTAAAAGAACAGTGTTATAGTCCTTTGAATAACCTGCCAACAACTTTGACAAATTCCTTCAAAAACTCTGAAGAATTAGAAAAATATAGTCTTTTGTTATGCATGATACTGATGCACCAAATCAAAAAACTGGATAGATAATTTTACACTAATCTTACACTAGCCATGAGTCATTACTTTAAATATCATATAAAAGGAGGAGTCTGATTTTAGTAGTGGGCTTTGTTCATAATCTTTTATTTCCCTGAGAAACTCTGATGTATGTGTTTTTTTTGAGATGTACTCTCATGGCACTTTTCCCCCCTAGAAGCAGTGCTTTTCTTGAAGTTTTATCAGTTATTATCAAGCAAATTATTGAAATGTGTTTAACAACCTTTTAATTTTACCATACAGTTTTGTGTAGTTTAAGAGAGTCATATAATTGGCTATTAAATAGATGTTTAAAATACACTACACTACATGCTGATAGAGATAAGCCTCTGATGCATGGATATTTTCCTTGAGTGAAGAAATAGAAATCCACCTATGTGGCATAGAAAAAATAAATAAATAAATAACAAAACATTCATGAGATTAATTTTCAGACTCTTATTATCTAAGCTATCTCTATTTTTCATTAATAACTAAAATATCCATATAATTTCATATGCATCCCTTTTTACTCATTAGAGAATTAAATACCTCATCATCAAAAGTTGCTTTCTTTCCTCTTCTTTTTTCCTAATAATAGCATTTTAAATTAGAAAAATAATGGCCTCATTTTACTATTTTCTAACTCAACCATTTTTCCCTTGTTAGATAAATTCCTTAAAATTATTAATTTGTGTAGACAACAATAATGAAAAGCTGCACCATTTTAATTATATTTATTTTCCCTAGGCAACTAGGCAGCTAATTGTTTGAATTACTAAGTTAAAAAGAAATGTTAAATAACAGGAATGCCAGCGTTGCCAATGACTTCAATGGGAGCAGTACTGAGTTCATAATCAGCTCTTTAATTGCAAAATTCACTCACAAGGCCTATGAGATTTTTAGATTCCGCTTGTCTTCTAGAGTGCTTAATGAGCCTCAGGCATTTTGCAGTCTTTGAGGTAGACTTTTGAATTTCCACCATAAAAAAATATGTTTGGTTTGAATTTCCTTTTCCAAATGTATTTATGCTGCTCTTGGTGGAACAGATATATTCTGCTGCATTTCTGAATGATGCACATTCACAAGTACTGCAACATATCACAGATTGGTGATAGCAATTGTTCAGCTGTGCGAAAAGCTTTCCAATTTTCATGGAAGCCTCCACTGTCAATACAAGTTGGGGGGCTAATGGGTTGAGCACAGCCCTACCAGAAATGACCTGGGGGATACTGGTCAATGGAAAGCTGTACATAAGCCATCACTGTGCCCTCACAGATCAGAAAGCCAACTGTATGCTGCGGTGCATCAAAGGAAGCATGGCCAGCAGGGCAAGGGAGGTGATCCTGCCCCTCTACTCTGCGCTGGTGATGCCTCACCTGGAGTACTGCATCCAGATGAGGAATCCTAGGTACAAGAGAGACGTGGACCTGCTGGAGTATGTCCAGAGGAGGGCAACAAAAATGATACAGGGTATAGAACATCTCAGTTATGAGGACAGTCTGAAAGAGCCGGGGCTGTTTAACCTGGAGAGAAGGCGGCTCCAAGGAGACCTGACGGTGGCCTTTCACTATCTAAAATGGATCAGTGAGAAGGAATGGGACAAACTCTTTAGCAGGGTTTGTTGTGAGAGGGTAAGGGGAAATGGTTTCAAACTAAAAGAACTTCAGATGCTAAAAAAACTTAAAGAGATTTAAATGACTTAAAGAAGTCTTAAAGAGACTTAAAGAAGTTTTTTACTGTAAGAGTGATGAGGCACTGGCACAGGTTTCCCAGAGAGGTGGTGGTTACCTCATCCCTGGAGACCTTCAGGATAAGACTGGACGAGACTCTGAGCAACCTGACTGAGCTGCAGGCATCCCTGATCACTGTAGGGTTGATGGACTAGATGACCTGCAAAGGTCCCTTCCAACTCAAATGATTCTATGATGCCAGGCAGACTGATATTTATATTACATATACATTTATATCAGTCTGCCTTTATATTCTGTTATCTGGCTATTTTCAGAGTGCTTACCACACTGGAATCACTCAGCATCAGCTTTGAAACTCTTTACTTAGGACTAAGCTGCCACTCGACTTAGAAACTGCAGGTGTTAGAAAAGTGGTCAAGCTTGCAGTATTTCTTTGTTGAGTTCATTGTAGAGGTTGGAATTCTTTAATGTAAAATGTCTAGAAAACTTTGATCAACAAAGTTAACAATTTACAGTAGTAATTTTAGCTTTTTGGATACATATTTTTATCAAAGACCTTTTCTACTATGGTGAACTTTCTGTTAAAAAGGGAAGTCAAAGAATAGCATCCCAGTTTCCCAATAATTTAATAAGTTTGCATCAAGAAGTTTAAAAAAGGTTCAGAGATTGTGGTGGTGATGGATTGATGGTTGGACTAGAGTCTTTTCAAACGTTAATATTTTCATGATTTTATGATTCATAAAAATCTCAGGTATATTCCCTGATATAAATTTGACAAACCAGATTTCTTACGTCAAAGGAAAGCACGCAAGTAAGGTGTTACTCGGAGGCTTTTCTCCTTTTCAGTTTTTTCAGGAAAAGAAATGTTACAAAATTTTAAAGACAAATTGGGATAAAAAATCGGATACCCTCTTATAATTTCATTATTATAATATTATAGCTTGACTGAAATAAACTAGGATTAATAACATATGAATAATTAATTATGGCCTCCAGCTTAACTATTTTTAAAGGCTGTATCTTTTCAAAATAATCATGAAGTAAAAATTCAGATATTAACGTTCAACAGCAGTGAAACTCCCTGGGAACAATTATAATCCCTGTCTAAGACTAACACAACTTGCAAAAAAACAATTTTTTTTTTCCCTCAAACCTTATTTTTGGCACCAGAATAAATCGACACATGTAAGATTTTCAGAATGCATTGATGATTTAAGTGCTACAAATAGTTGCATATGTAACAGAGATGGCAAGGAAACAAATGTCAGATTTCTCAAAGACTTTACAACTGTTGATCCAAAATGCAAAGTGCTTGGCAACTTAAAGGATGAAGCTGTGTTTACTAATTTTCTAGCTGGGAGGTTAAATAGGAAGGAATAAACTCTGAAACATATGTGAGCAGTCTGGCTTACCCACTACTGCAAGTCCCCAAACAGCTGGTGTAGAGAAAACCTACTGCTGTGTATTGCTGAGCTACTGATGGGGATGAAGAGAAGCAAAGTCAGTAATAGTTTTCAAAGCTCTCTCCTGTAAAATGTGTGCTTTTCAGGAAAAATCTCCATGTGGTCTGGCCTTTTACTGGAAACAAGAACAACTAGGGTTTTTAACAGATGCTATGTTGACTTGCATATTCATAAAGGATGATGAAAATTAATTTCTGAATTCCAAGTTAACAAATTAGTGAAGTTTAGAGGGGCTGAGAACACTTAACTTTATTAACATCAAAATGAGATGCCCATTGTTGCTTGTATGTTTAGAGACAAGAGTAAGGTAGTAACAGGAGGCACCACATCACAGTGACAGTCATTTGTCTGAACTTGTATGGTCAAGGCAAAGGATGGAGACATTGACACAGATGAAACAGAACTACATAGCAGAGACCCAGTTCTCTGTCTAGCAACACTGTCTGGGATTGTTGTGGTCAAAGTGCAGGACCCAGCATTTGGCCTGGTAGAATTTCATCCCATTGGCCTCAGCCCGGTGATCCAGTCTGTCAAGATCCCTCTGTATGGCCTTCCTACACCCAGGCAGGTCAACACTTCCTGCCAAATTGGTGTCATTTGCCAATTTAGTGAGGGTGCCTTCAATCCCCTCATCCAAGTCATCTGTAAAGATATTAAGCAGGACCAACCCCAATACCAATCTCCCACTCATGACCAGTTGCCAGCTGAACTTAACTCCATTCACCACTGTGCTCTGAGTCTGGCCCTCCAGCCAGTTCTTCACTCATCAAGATTCCTTCAAAGAGCAACTTTGCTCTCCAACAGATTAGTTTTATACCTCCCATGAGCTTGTTTTCTCTCCTATAACCTAGGTCACCATGAGTAGAGTCTAGTATCCCCCTCTGAGGAGCCCCATTTCTATCAGCAGGATTTTGAAACCTTGATCATCACCTTCAATTTAAGTTTCTCTTACTCCTCCCTCTTGACAATGTGAAAAGGCTCTGAATTGCTATAATTGTTTTTATTTATTTTTTATTATCTCTAGGCTGATCTAACTTGCTTTATACTTGGATTACTACTTATACTTTGATCACAGTTTTGAAACCAGAATTTTAAGTTCCTGATACATATGTAGTTTGCTCTGAAAGTAATACCTCCTTTTTCTTTCCATGGAAACTAAAACAGATACAAAGAACACAGTAACACTTTTTGATAGAGCAAGCTCTCAGCTACAGAAAAAAAAAACTATTTTTCAACACAGTCAATGCCATTATCTACTCATTTTCACCAGTGACAAAGAACTGTGACTGTATGCCATGCTCATAACAATCTGAACAGAGTCATAGAATCTTAGAATAGTTTTGGTTGGAAGGAACCTTGAACATCATCCACGTCCAATCCCCTACTATAGTCAGGGACATCTCTCTCTAGACAAGGTTGCTCACATCCAGCCTGACCTTGAATACCTACAGGGATGGGGTATCCACAACCCCTTTGGACAACCTGTTCCAGTGTCTCACCACCCTCAGAGTAAATAATTTCTTCCTAATATCTCATCTAAATCTACCCTATTCCAGTTTAAAACCCTTTTCCCTCATTCTTTCACAACCTGCTTTTATAAAAATTCCCTCCCCAGTTTTCCTGTAGGCATCCTGCATGGTCATCCAGAACATGGCTTGTCTTTTTCATCACTGTCACCACTGCTGAAATGTACCACCCACCACCTCACTGTGTCAACATCCACTGTTTCATGTCCATAAACATTCAGCAGGTTTTAATGAATGTTAACGTGTGATTTTTTTTCTGCGTGAAAGAATGAAATGACACACCTTTGCTTCATCCATATTTCCATGTCAGACACCATTCTTCCAGACTGCCTTTCTGCTGCTTTCAGTCATGTGGCAAAAAAATGTAATGGAATATTGGCAGGAAGATTCCACCTTTACTGATATTGGCCAACAAAATCAAATATGAGGCATTACTTTTGGAGCAGCCCTCATATTTAAACAGTTTTGTCTGTATGAAAGGTATAAAGTAAAGAGAGAAAGAAAAGAAAATATATAGTAAAAAGAAAAGAAAAAGTCTAATTGTCTCCTGCAGAGGAATTAGATAATGAGCAGCACTTTGCACTTTCCTTTTCCCCAGTCCCTAATCCTGACACATTATCCCTAGGACTTTCTGCTATTTCCTTTGCAGTTCCAGCAATGCTTTGTTTACCTGCTTTGTAATGATTACCTGCTGTTTTTTTCATCAGGTTGTCTCATCTTGAACAGAGCACACATACTGCTAATTTTAATTAAGGATAACTGAAGTACTCTGCATTTTCTATTTCATCCAATCTGGTAACAATCAGTGCAATTTACCCCACAGCTGCGTGTCTAGGGTGGTACTGCTTCAGGGCAGCTCCTCTACCTCCAAAGTTGTGAAGAAATTGAGCTCTGGATCAGAAGGAAGAATTATAAGCATGGAATGGATAATAATGGGTCTGGAAAACCAAGGTCATGCTAGATCATCACAAATTTTTAGAAAGCTTTAGGTGAACAGCCAAATGTTCACACTAAAATTCAAAGTGCTGCCTTACAGCTCTCTTACTTAGAAGTAAATAACTTTTTCATCCAAACAGACAAAGGTTACCTTTTTCCTTTTGTCCTCCATCCAGAGATTCAAAATCCATTTCGTGAATCACAATTTAAAGAACATTAATGGTACCTGCTGAAGTCTGTACAATGAAAAGTACTGAGAAGTACAGGAGGAATATTACATGCGGTGAAAAATGCCTTTGAATGTTCTTCTATGCATGTGCATGCAACTTTTAATTGTCCATTTTAGGTTTTACAAAATTGTTGACTGAAAAAATCCAGAAAATAAAATCTGCATAAATCTGCCTTGCATAGGTCTGTAGTGTACTTGTGCTCCCCAGTTCTCCTTCCATTAGGATCAAACACATCGGCACTTCTTGCCCTGGATGCCACGTTTGTAAATCAAGAGACAGAGAATCTGCATAAAATGGCTGAGGTTCGAAGCACCTCTGTCTCCCTCTGGCTCAACTGTCCCAGCAGGGATATTCAGAGCAGGTTGCCCAGTACCATGTCCAGGAGATTTTTGGAAATCTCCAGGGAGGAGACGACAGACCCTCTCTGGGTCACTTTGCACAGCAGTACGATTCAATGTTCTGAGGGACCTCCTGGACTTCAGGCTATACCCAGAGCCCTGGGCTCCACTGACAGAAGCTTAGTCACACAGCTATTGACATCAAGAGACTGACATTTCAGTTTTGAAACTTCAGTGTATCTTGAAGAAGAGATTATCATTAGGAGTTTTAAAGAGAAAAAAAAAGCTCTATAGAGAATGATATAGAGTCCTTTAGGTTGAAAAAGAACTTACTGCTCTCTACAACTCCATAAAAGGAGGTTGTAGTGAAGTGGGGGTAAATTTCTTCTCCCAGGTAGCAGCAATGAGAGGTAACGGGCTTAAGCCAGGGGAGGTTCAGGTTGGATATTAAGAAAAAAATTGTTCTCCAAAAGAGTAGTGAGGCATTGGAACAGGCTGCCCAGGGAAGTGGTGGAGTCAGCATCCCTGGAGGTGTTTAGAAAGTGTGTAGATGTGGCAATGAGTAACATTGTTTAGTGGGCATGGTGGTGATGGGTTGATGGTTGAACTTAGTAGTTCTTATTACCTTAATGATTCTTTAATTTTATAATTCTACAGTCATTATGTTCATAAATCAACCTAGCCTACCAAGTTTCACTGCTACACTATGTCTACTCATCGCTTACATACTCCAAGGAATGATGAGACCGACCATCTCTGTAGGTGTAGAGGTCTTCTCTTTTTCAACAGTAACACTTAAAAGTAATATTAATAATGCTAATACTAATAATGATAAATCCAGTTTCTAAACTGGTAATACTTTCTCCATAATATAAGATGTAGAAAAGAAAAAAAAAGTTAGTTATCTGTAGTCTGATAACTAAGCAGCCAAATTAACTTGAAGGGTTTTTTTATCCCTTATCTTTCAGTCAGATATAACCCCTGAATGTTTCCATAATGCATGATAACTATTTTGGTGCCAGCTATCTTCAGCCATGGTGGAAAGTATGGCATAGAAGCATACTAAGAGTATCTGCATTGTCCATCTTTGCAGTTCGTTTGGACAGACAATAAGGTTTTAAACTCCCCAGCCAGATATGCAGAGAAGCCTCAAACTGCCTGTTTAGCCATCTGATTGCAAAAACAAGGCTTCTGTATGACTCGATAGCCACTAACTTACATTAATTTAGAGAGTGAAAGCAAACAATTTACATTATCAAACATGAGGACATGGATGAATAATCTGACCGCAGTGATAAGGGAAATTTCTCCATTCGGGGAAATAAAAAATTATTCACACCAGAATTTGGCAGGACATTAGAGTTAATCGCCACTATTCTTCATATAATCTTTAATGATCACAAACAGTCAGGACCTCCAATTTACATCTCATTTACAAGATGGCATCTTTTAGCAGCATGGGACTTCCTAACATGCTCTCAACTATGGAATGATTAAAGATTTATTCTTGCAGTACGTAGCTTTTCACAGTCTAACCTTACTTACATCTGCTGCAATTATGAAATGAAGATGCTTAGACTGTACTTACAGGAAAACAAGGCTGTGTTTACACTTCAGTAGTTTTTTTCTTCCTTCAAGACAATAAAACAGAACCTTATGAGGGAGAACATCATTCTCTTTTCCTTCTAGCGAAATATGACAAAAACTACCATGCTAGTCTGTCTCTGAAGCACTCTCCAGCGAAGCAGATGATCAGAGCAGATGCACACAGCTTGTCTGATACCTTGCTGCTTCAATAATTTTCATTACAGTAATTGTTGCTTAATGCTGGTATAATTTGTTGCTCAAAGAAAACAATTTTTGTTTCCTATAATACCATTACTGATGCTGCCTTTTTCCTGGAAGATCCAGGGTCACTCTCACTCACGGAACAGCTTGGAAGTGAAACTGACTTTCTGACCCTGAAAGAAATCAGAAGGCCAGGAATGTCTGTGCATGAGGTTTATGTGAAAAGCCATGAAATTAGAGACAGCTGTACGTATGCACCATTCATGCTGTACATCAACAGACATCAGATTGGCAACAGTTGGAGTAGCAGTCATATATTTACACGAGATGTGACTCCTTTACACTGACAACTAAATTTGATTAATGTTAGCAAGAAGTAAAAAGGCTATTTGCATAAAATACACTTCACAGTAAAAGCAATTTCGTACCTATGAAGCACATGACTTAGAACTATTTTTTCCAAGCTCACTGTTCTTAGAAAAGATTGTATACATCACATATATATTTCAACAGTGGGGAAAATAATAATAATAATAATAACAGATTAATAGAATCATAGAATGGTTGAAGTTGGAAGGGACGTTTAAGATCATTGGGTTTCAAGCCCCCTACTGTGGGCTGGTTGCCCCCACACCAGATCAGACTGCCCAAGACTCCATCCGACCTTGGTTTGAGTACTTCCAGGTATGAGACATCCACAATGTCTCTTAGTAACCCGTGCCAGTGCCTCATCACTCTCTGGTAAAGAATTCCTTCCTAACATCTAACCTTAATCTCCCCTTTTTTAGTTTAAAGCCATTCTCCCTGTTCCATCACTTTTAGATGGTGTAATAAGTCATTTATCCTACTGCTTTCAGTTGGAAGGCCACAGTGAGATCTCCCTTCCTCAAAGCCAGAGTCTCCTTCAACCTTTCTTCATAGGAGAGGTGTTCCAGCCCTCTGAGCAACTCTGTGCTCTAGACCCAATCCAACAGCTCCACATCTTTCTTGCTCCGGGAACAATATATGCAAGAATATATGTATGTTTATGTACATATACGTATCTTCCCCCTTAGTTTAGGTTCTTTCCAAATGTTCAAAGGCCATCTCATCTCTATTCAGATCTTCTCTTCCCAAGCATTTCATGAGGTTTTTTAAGATGACGCTAGTTGGACTGTAGCTTGAGAACCAAGTAGAATTTATTATCTGGTTTGGAAAACTCACTTATCAGGCTGAGGACTTTGTCCACAACACCCCCTACAGTTTGCCATTGTAAAGATCTAGTGTTTTGCAGACAAAAATTTGTCAGACTAACAATTTTTTTTTTGTTTAATTTTTAATTTGTTTAATAATTTTTTAAAACAATTATTTCTCAAAATAAAAGAGTTTCACAGTATACTCTTGAGACTCCTTTTTCAGTCTTTGCAGGCTAATACATTCCTTATATCCTCTGTCTCAGAAGAGAGAACCAAGAAAGGACATGAGTCTTAAATATATTATAAAAAATAAAAAGTTATAAAATTAAAACTGGTCACATGGTGGTAATTTCTTCACTCTTCAGGGAATTCTGTTAAATTCTGAGGCATCTATAGATGGTATGGATACAGTTTCCCAAGTCTTACTCTTCACTGCCAATGATACACATAAAAGACGAAATGGCGTGGGGACCAATATACAATTAACTGGACAGTGATTAGTATATTTTCACGAGGAAGCAAAAGTCACCCAAAATTGCAGACAAGCACATTTATTTGATCTTTGCTAATAAATTGATCTGCAAATGTATCAACTTTCCTAAGGTGCTGTCTTGGCAAAAAGTGTCCTTGAAGAATGTAAAAGTCCCACAGTTCCTCAAGCACTGTCAGGGCTTCTATGGATGATCAGAATGCAGAACAGATGAATGAAGAACAAATGACAATTAATAAAAGAGCTGATACTGAATTAAGCAAGTGCAGCCACATGAATAAACATAGTCATATATACATGCAAAAGCGGTGGAGTATGGGCCATTTATGATCTCTCATATGAAATATTTTCTCTGCTGTTATTACCCAGATGAATGTTTACTTTAATGATTTCCCATGCACCAGATTAACAGCATGAGGATGATAAATATGAATGTTATTTAAAAAGATTAATCTCTTCAACCTATAAAAGCCATGAACTTCAATGCTTTTGCTGGTTTGACAATCTGTCACTAACTGGCTTGCCCTTTCCCCCATTCCCAAAAGAAGAACACGGCCTCATATTTAGATGTGGGATTTGTCTGGCTTTCTTAAAACGTTGGAAGAACATTTCCATTATATAAATAACATTTTCCTATACAAATATTGGTCATTTCTTGGTTCAGTGCCCAGAAAAGATATGCCCTGTAGCTCTCTGTTCTGCATAACAGGTGCTCTGTTAAGTACACTGCCTTCTTTCATCATGCAGTAACCTTCAGTAAATCAGGATAATTTACAGTGTAAGTTCTGCTCTCTGAAACCTGCTGCTGTAACAAAATTCCAAGATGATGTGGTGAAATTCTGTTAAATGCAGTGCAATAGTGTGAATCACCACATTTGAAATGAATAAGCCTTGTAATGCCTCAGGCATGACATTTTAGTGGCTGAAGAATTTGACATTATATGCATTCTGAGTATCTATAATCCTATAGTTATCCTGACAGCAGAGAACTTCTGCTCAATAACAGCTTCTATAAAGAGGAAATTATTAAAATACACTGCACATATTCGGCAAGTAAAATGAGTTTCAAAATTGGATCTAGTTTTTACACGTCTACAGCATCCAATTGATGGATCTGATCCTTTTTTTTTTTTTTTTTTTCCCCCAGAAATTTTCTTGCTCTCTAAAGGCTTCACATCTAAAGATCTCATCTTTTCAAGAAATGTTAAGAACTCCATGGAGATAGGTTTTCTTTCAGACAAAATTTTCAGGTATGAACACATGTATCAAACACCATAGAGATGGAGCTAGCATAAATGAAAGCATGTATTGCTGTGGTTGAGTTTCCTGTAAGCTTCACTTGCATATTCTTAGTGTTTTTGTCCTATAATTTATCATGAAGGAATTTGTTCCCATGTAGGGCCACCATGGTGATTGAGGGTCTGGAATGCCTCTGCTATGAAGAGAGACTGAGAGAGCTGGGGCAGTTCAGCATGCAGAAAAGGAGGCTCAGGGGATCCCATCCATGTCTATGAATCCCTGAAAGAAAGTTCAGTGAGGGCAGAGTCAGGCTTTTGTCAGTGGCACCCAGAGCTGAGACAAGAGGCAATGAGTACAAATTGGAATGCTGGAGATTCCATCTAAACACCAGGAGGTACTTCTGTGCTGTGGCACTGGTACAAGTCACCCAGAGAGGTTGTGGAGTGCTCTCCTTGGAGATCTTCAAAAGCTTCCTCGGTGTGGTCCTGGTGTAGGTGTCCTTATGTAAGCATGTATACTGGACTGGAGGACCTTCTTTCCAACATCAGCCATTCTCTGATTCTATGGAGAATGGAAATTATTTTGTCTAAAGGACAACAAGGAAATTTCAATTGGATCGGTTACCTGTTCAAGGTAACTGTAACTCAGTTACCTTGAGCAATAGAGTCCCATTGGTATGTTGTTTATTTTTTAAGGACAAATCAGAATCATGCTACCTCAGCAGCTCTTCAAGGTACCGTAGAATTAATATTATTTATCTTCAGAATAATTGTACTTTCAGCTCTATACATGATGTTTGTGTTTGTAATCTAACACCCAAATCACAGCTAAATATCATGTGTTGATAAAGAGAACCTACAGCTGAAACAAGCTACTGACAAACAACAATAGGAACTGCCTGTGTTCTGCATATGAGAACCCAGCATAAGCCAAAGAGATTTGGTGGTGTAAATGAGCAATGAGAATAAAAGGCAATCAAAACAGCAACCAAATAAACACAGAAATCAAATGACCATACCCAAGACATTCAGACAGAAATGATTTTTTTGCAAGGAAATACAGGATCATAAAGAAATGCTAGAAGAAAGAAAGACCACAAAGCTTGAACTCAAGTTCATCCCATTGATGTGGCAGAGAGTTTTCTCTCTTTACCCATTAAAGAAGAAGATGGCTAATTTTTCATTTGCATATTCTTGTGGATTTTTGTTTTTGCTTTTATTTTTCTTTTTTCCCCCAGCAATTCATTTGTACAACTGAAACCCAGAGCTGTACAAACTGCTTCTGTGCTGAGCAATGCACCAAGAATCCAGCTCCAGCAAAAGTCTACATTCAGCATTGAAAGCTCCACCGCATCTTATTTACTGTTGTTTTGTGGAGGAGTATAATAAGAAAGAACTAATTTATAGCTAGTATTTGCAATTTCATAGAACCCTTTCTTAGGGAAAATAAATAAATAAATAAATAAAATTAAAAAAAATAAAAATGTGTTTAACTAGAGGTAAAATGATATATATTTGAATTAAGTGACCCATTTTGCAACTGTTCACAAATTCACTATTTGATTTCAGATGCCTGAAGAGAGACCTCAGAGATATTTTGCAGCCAGGTCCCTGTACTGAACATACAATTTCAGTTATTAAATTAGAATAACTACTTGGGAGACAAGTGAATGATAGGAGTCAGCCCAGACCATCTGAGTCTCTAGAAACTCCCACTGCACACAGTGGGCTTTTGATCAGGACCCAAATCTATTAACATTAAGATTCTCAAATCAGCAGTGAAACTCCACAGAAGAACATTCACAGCAGGCAGCATTTGTGTAAGCCAGATTCATTCACCTGCTGGCTCTGTTTAGCTCTAATCTTTTTTAATATGTGATTGTCATTTGAAATTAATTAGCTTTGTATGTGTACATCTTAAATTCCCTTGTTCCTCAAAAGATCTGCACTACAAACAAGAACATCACAGGTAGCCTATAATATGTCCCAGTATGAGCAATGGTAGACAGTTTCTGTACTATGGAAGGAGACGCATTTCCCAGCTGTCTGGTGCCACTGTTTTCAATGTGAGTATTTGCTGCTCATCCGATGGATTTTTTTTCTAAATTTATCTTTGACATTGACAAGATACACAAAACTTTAAGGCACTGATCTTAGATGCATCTGTAACGAACACTTTCCCAAACTCCATAGTTTATAGGGTAACTCCAACAGTTATGTTGACAAGGTTAACAGGCAGGTACTAAATAGGAAACCCAATCCTCAAACACAGTAGCTGCAACACAGCGGTAACACTTCCCTCTTTCTCTCCACCATGCCATTTCAGGGGGGCTTCGGTAAAAACAAAGTTCACAGAATCATATACTGTCCTGGGTTGAAAAGGACCACAATGATCATCAAGTTTCAGCCCCCCCTCCTCTGTGCAGTCACCAATCACCAGACCAGGCTACCCAGAGCTACATCCAGCCTGGTCTTGAATGCATCCAGGCATTTGAATGCCTCCAGTTGAGGCATTCAATATAGTAATATAGTAATGAACTACTTCATATTATTTGTGTGGATCAAAGACCGGAATCCAAAGGCACACATGGAATATGCTTGCCAAAACAATGTCATGGCTTGAGCTGCCAGACAGTTATATGTGTAAAACCATTTCATTCATAATTGCTGAATCCTTGCAACTCTGAGAGACAAGCCACTGACATTCCATCTTTCACCCTACAGCAAGACACAGGCACTAATATGAGAGTTAACATATTTAACATCGATCACATGCAGGTATATAAATTTTTGAAGATATGAAGATGAAGAGAAGTAGCAGGAATTACTATTCTACCTGGCTTATGCAACCAATTTGAGGAGAAAAAGATTTTAAAAGTGTAGTTTTGTTTGGTTTCTTTTTTTTTTTTCTCCTTACGATAGAAATCAGTTTTCATCTGTGGTACAGAGCTAGTGATTTACCTAGCTGGACAGATAGATGGTGCTAGAACATACTTGTTGCAAGTCAGTTTTAGTTCACATTTCGTGGTTAGAAATAAAGTATTTTAACTCTGCAAACGTCTACAACTCCAATATTATGCACACTTTCATCCAGTGAGTCCCTGAAAAAAAAAATCCTGGTGATTTTGGAAAGCGATTTTTTTTATTATTATGTCTTTATTTTTTATTCCTCTAGTAACAGTTATATTTTTAATACAGAGATGTCGAGTGACTTAATTTTATTTTGGGGCCATAGGTGAGTATGTCAGTCATGCAACAGTCTGTTTCTGTTCTTTCTACAGTTTGCACCTCAGTAAAACATAGCAGCCTCTGGAGTGAAATATAACCACATCACAGAATAATTTGAGTCTGAACACAGCAGAAATTTAGGAATTATATTGAATGCATGCTATAAAAATTCAGGCATCTGAAATACAGAGTAAGGAAGTTCTTATTATTCAGTGATAAATAAATAATAATTATTTTTATTTAAATTAAAAAGTAATAACAAATAATAGATAAGAAATACAAACTCCTGCCTTTTTTTAATCCATTGATCATTTAGGGGAGAAGTGGAGAATGAGTTTGAAAGTAATCTCAGGTTAATTACACACAATTTTTTTATATTAAATTTTAATTTTAAGTAAAGGTAATCTTACCCATAATAGAGGCTTTTGTGCAGATGATTACTCTAAATATGAATTATGTAATCGAACTGAAATTGAGAAGTATTTGTAACAATAAAAGTCGTTTGTGTACACTCCATTCCTGCTGGCCACGAATATTCTTTGCTAAAACCATAGTAATCTTCTCTTTATGGTCAATAAATTAAATCAGTCTCATTGCTTAAATTACCTTCTGCTGCAGAGCTGCTCTACTTAGATGAATTCTCTAGTATTTTTGAGCAGTTTTCTTTGCAAACAGCAGTTCCATACTGATGTCACAAGCAGACCTTACTACTTCACTTTAGAGATAGAGGCATGATAGGTAAAAGTTCCTATGAAACCTGCTGAGCCTGACGATGCAGTCCCCCACAGAGGTCTCTGGTTGTTCTCTGAACATTATAGACATCCTGCCACTTTTAGCAAGGACTTTCCTATTCAAGTTTTCAACAATAAGCATGCTTTTAGTGAGCAGCTCAAAGAGGAAATGTCCCCAAACCTGCAGTAATATCTTACCTGACCTCTAACTCTGGAAAGAAACATCTATTCTCGTAAGAATAATAGAATCGTGTGATGGCTTATCTTGGAGCGTAACTTAAAGTCCATCTAGTTCCAATTCCCTGCCTTGGGCTGATTGCCACTCACCAGGTCAGGATGCCCAGGGCCCAGTCCAACATGGGCATGTCACATCCACAATGTTCCCAGGAAGAACGTTGAAGAGTATATGAATAAATAATTTCTTCCTAACATCTAGCCTAAACTTCCCCTCTTTTAGTTTAAAAACATTCCTACTATTACTATCAGACCATGTAAAAAGTCAGTATCCCTCCTGTTTATAACTCCCTTCAAGTACTGGAAGGTCACAATAGGGTCTTTTCAGAGCCCTCTCTTCTCCAAGCTAAAGAAGCCCAGTTCCCTCAATCTTTCCTCACAGGAGAGGTGCTCCAGCCCTCTGATCATTTTAGTGGCCCTCCTCTGGACTCACTCCAACAACTCTGCATCCTTCTTCTGCTAGAAGCACCAGGCTTGAATGCAGTAATCCAGATATGTCCTGGATAAGGAATGTATTTATGCCAAAGGGACTTCTATATCAATCCACAAGCTAGGGTTGGAGAATATCACTCTCAGAAGTCGAGATATACAATTTACAAATTGCTGTTGTTCACACAGGCAGTTTGATCAGTATCTACCTAACTTTGGCAAGAGAATAGTTTTCACAGGTGGTCCCTTTTCTCTGTATTTTTGTGTTTTCAGATTTTTATTTACCTGAAATGCGGGGATTATGTACTTCACAGCAATACTCTTGAATTTTCTCTTTGCTTTCCTCTACAGTGTCACGAACTCGTGATGTTACTGCTACATCTCATTCAGCACAAGCACTACCATGACCTGGACCACTTGCTCAGCACAAGTGGCAGATAGGAAGAAAAGTACAGGACAAAACAAGAAGGATTTGCTGTTGCTGCTTCTTAATAAGATGTGAAATTCTATTTATCTTGCTCTTCACACACACTGATACCTGTAAAGATGAAAGAGCTTACAACCAACAGAGAAGAAGACACAGCAATTCCTAAAGTACGTTTTCTTTGGCAGTGGATAATAACAGGTGCTTGAGGGACGATGCTAGTGTCATACAAAAATATGAAGCCTCTCCTATTAGAAACAGTGTTATGACTGAGACTTCCATGGTTCTGCTGTTGTTTGTTGTTTTTCTGGTTTTAAAATCATTTTGCCCACGAACAGCTAAACTTTTAGAGAATACTGCAAAACTGTTCAAGTCTCTAGACACGTGCACACAGCCAGGTAGAGGCAGCTGCACAACAACGTTACCCATGTTCCATGCCAGGAATGGATGAACCAGATCCAACCCAGAGACCTTTCAAACATGTTTCATTACTTTGCTCTCTCTGCAGGGCTCATTAGCATTAGTACAGTCTGGCTTGTGGACCAAAACAGCCTCTTGCCCAGCCAGGATGGGCAATAGACAGAATAGAATGTCTCCAAAACAAAGGCCAGAACAAAGTTTCCTGTGTTTCTTCCCATAGGGAAGATATTTTCCTTCACGGATTTAACAAATGCTACCTTCACAGCAAATAAAACCCGGGGAGTTTTCAACTCTTTATCCTTCAATCATCTGAGTTTGGAGCAGAAGGGATTGTTAATAGAGGCAGAGATTTCTCCTTTCAGATTCTGCAGAGGTTTGGGCTCCAGGCTATGGATTTCAGAAGGCAATTTCCACAGGTGACAAAACACTCTCCTTGTCAAAACAAGGCATTTTTTTTCACAGATGATTAGCTGGTAATTTGGCTAGCAGATGCTGAGAGACAGGATCTCACAAATCACCAAGTCCTGTCATCACTCCAATCCACACCTGTTTTCCTATCACCAAGATATGAGTGCTCAACCTGGATGCAATTAAATTTAAATACCCCCCTCAGGTGCTTATCAGAAACAATAGTCCAAAAAAAAAAAAAAAAAAAAAAAAAAAAAAAAAAATTGGAGAAGTAACACTCCAGCTCAGAAAGGGGCAAATTGAGCTGTAGGAAACCACCACCTCAGCTTTTTAAAAGTTCATTTGTTCCTGCTGTTTATACTCTACCTGAAGCCACATCACCCTGGGTTTCTGACATCTTAGTTTGTTAGTTGGTGATGTTTTAAAAGGATTATGAAATTCGATGGAATATAAGCTGTAACTTTTGCTCTTTCACATAAGCTTGCCCTTAGCAAGAAAGGAAGGATGTGTACACTGTTGCTTTTTAGAAAATAAACAACAAACAGGACTTCTGTTTTCTGAACATTTACGTAGCTATCAATTTGTTTTCCTGCTGAAAGCTTATTTTGGAAAGAATCAAAGTCAGTTTTTTTCACAGCTACAAATATTGTATTCTGACTTTTTCACTGTGGTTCCCCTCAAAATATCTGTTATTCAGAAGCATCCAAATTTAAGCTATCCGAAGATGACTTAAAATGGGCTATTCTTGTCTAGTTCATTGCTCTACACAGCAAAATGTTTCGTGTTACATTTATTGGCATGGCTTTATCTACATCTATTTCAGAAAAGCTTATGGACTTGGAAGATACATTTTTGCTCCCAAATCCTAGCAGTACACCAAGGAAAAGTAGCTCAGTTCCTTTACAACTCAGTAACATGTAATATTAGCAATATTAGCAATGTGCTAGTAATCATTTATTATTGAAATAATTTAGAACTGCTGTATATTTATTATAAACAGTGAACGGGTGATAACTGTGTTTCAATTATTTTTAACCTGGAAAATTTATGTCTGCATTAATGGGAATGAAAAGGACTGGGGAAAGCTCAGAAATATTTTGTGTTTTTTTTATTTTCTCCAGGAAAATGCAACAATGTCTCCTCCACTTTTTTGATTTCTTTACTGTAATATCAACAGTTACAATAGTATTAGATTGGAGTAAACAAGTGCTGGATTAGGTCCTGTGCATTTCATTACAGAAACATAAAGCAGATGTGATGCTCATATGGTCTTCTGATAACGTGACCACTGAAACAGAAAATACATTCATCCTAGTAGTTTAAAATATCAAACTAGAGCAGAACTAGTGTCATATTTACTTCCTATCTGTGACATCTGTATACACTTTGTACTGAAAAATAAAACTCATATTACAGTGATTTCACTGTTCTGTGATTTTTCTCTCTGGTTTTCTCAGATGACACTATACTGCATTAGCTCAGGGCACACTATGAAAGCATACTTCAATCAGAATGACACGGTCAGTTTCTATGTCATGTTCTTTGGTTCTTGATTCATGCAAATGTATTTGCACTTCCAAAGATGTCCATGTGTGCAGATAAATTCTTCTCCTGCATTAGCAGGAGCCACACATGAAATTGTATGACAAATACTAGTGAAGGCTTCTTCATGTCAAAGTTTCCTGCAGCCCAGGAGAGGCCTGCAGTTGAGCAGGGGCTGTCCCCCTGCAGCCCATGGGCACTACACAGAGAAGATCTCCATGTGCAGCCATAGAGGAGCACACAGAGCAGCAGCAGATGTAGCCTGGAAAAGGCCACAGCCCATGGAGATCTTCTACAGGAGCACCCATGGGACAGAGCTGGGTCTGTTTCACCTGTGACAGTAATCACTAAGTGATTTTCCTGTCTTTATGTCAACCTATGAGACTTTTTTCATCATATTTTTCACCCCTCTGTCCTTTTGAGAAGGATAATTGAGAGACCAATATGGTAGAATTAAGCCATCTCCCAGTGTGAAACCACCACAGGATTACAGAACATCTCTTACAGTTTAGTAAACACATCAGAGCTGACAATGTTCTGGTCATCTCATTGCATTCAACATCACCAGTCCTTCCTTTAGAGTATAAAGGCCTTTTCTCCTATCGCCCCTGATATTATGCAATTTTGACAGAATGCGTTCATTCTGTGTTTTCACAACTATGATTACACCCTGGAGGTGTTCAAGGTCAGGTTGGATGGGGCCCTGGGCAGCATGGTCTAATATTAAATGTGGAGGTTGGTGGCCCTGCCTGCAGTGGGGGAGTTGGAGCTTAATGATCCTTGAGGTCCCTTCCAATCCATGCTATTCCATGATTCTATGATCCTATGATTAGTACTTTTATGCTAAGGACTCACTAACATAATTGCATATTCTGGCCTGAGGCAGATGAATTCCAGGAAACAAGGGGTTGCACTTTGTCAACCTGAAACTTCTGAAAACTGCATGATACCTCTGTATGACTCCAGGCATGAGTGAAGGTCTGAACAAAGAAAATGACTAAGAACAAGGTACGAATCTTTGTTTAAGGTTATTCAACTGAAAAGTGGCTGATAAATAAAAACATTGCAAGAAAGATGAAAATTGTTATAGTGTTTATAAATTTCTATCTAAATGTTTGTAAAATGCTTAGTAAACAAGCTGACTGACACAAATGAATAAACAAATAACAGAGCAGCTTGGAAATTTTCCATTAGTGAAAACTGTAGCTTCTCTGCAATAAAAATTTTCTGTGGAGGAAAAAACAAAACATAACAAAACAAAACAAAACAAAACAAAAAACTGTCTTTGAAATTGGCATTTTCCATTAGGATTGCCCCTCAGTTTCTATTTATTTAATTGACTAAAATATTTTTAAATGAATAAATAAATAGTAAACTAACACAGGTATTTACCAGTAGTATGTTCTACTGCTTTGAAGATGAAATAATCAGCAGAGTAATTATAATATTTAGGATTTTTTTTCTTTTTTTCTTTTCTTTTTCTTTTTTTTTTTTTTTAATTAAATCTAATGCCTAAAATAGGTGAAGAGTGGAGATAGAAGAATGTATAATATCTCTGAAGTGAATGTGGTGTTGATCTATTTGGTCAAAACTTAAGAGCCATGGGTCTGTATTTTCCTATTGCTTTTTTCTTCTTTCTTTATCGCCTATAGAGACCTGATTTGCTTTGTAACCTGCAGAGAATATCACGTCTGGAGACCTTTATCCAGGTTTTTCTATGATCCATAATAACAATGTGTTGTTGTGTAAAACAATTGTTTTTACACAATGCCAGAGTAAAAATATAAAGACATTAAAAGAATAATTTTCTACAGAATATTTAAGAGAGCTCTGAGATCCACTGTAGGCAGACTCTTTCTGCCATTATCCCAAGCCAGCTGAGTATCAACCAGATCTGGAGACTACACCTGCAGTAGTAGAGGTAGGAAACTCTTTCAGCTAGATATATTAGCCCAAAGAGAGTTGTCTACTAGGGCATCTTTAAAACATCTATACAGGTAAATGGAATTCGTCTGCAGGAAAAAAATGATCCTCAAATAAGCATGGATTAAAACATATGGGGTTTAAGCCACTTGGCCTTGGTGATGGAAGCCTGAAAACAAAAATAGCTTTTAAACTGGAGGAAGTCACAAGAAATTTTCCCTGTGAAAATCATTCTAAGCCTTATGTCTCTCAGACACAATGAATCAATGGTGCCCATACCGTCACCAATCTTGGCAATGCAGCACACTGAACTAGGAAACATACAGAAGAACGTGATTTATACTGTGCCTGTTCTCTGAAATCATCACCAGATAAAAACATTACAGCTGCCAGTGTCTGAGAAAGATATAAAGCCACCTTCATCCCTAGTCTAATATATATTAGATATTTTTTATGGTCATAATAAATAAATAAATAAATAAATAAAATAAATCCTGGTTTGAGTTTATTGTTAATTGCCTTATAAGAACCCAATACTTTCTAGAAACCTAGAAACATATGCAACAAGAAATCGTCTTCCTGCAGTTAACTGTAACAAACATCCAAATTACTGTGTAAAGCTTGAAGGAGATGAAGCTGTCCTATAGTCCCATGCTTTCTCCCACTGGGACGCAACTGCAGCAACGTGTAAAACAAGAGAAACTTGTTTTATTCTTTCCCTCACAACACATTCATTTTCCTGAAGTCCCTTGCTGGACTTCTCCCTGTTTGAGTAGCATGCAATGAGTTGCCTAGTAATCACGGGAGAGGAGGTGAAAGGCCCTTATGGAGGTGAAAGGTGTTCAGAGGATACAGCTTCAAAATAAACTCTTAACTCTTAACACCTTAACACATTCGGTAATCCTTGAACAATAGGAGACTAAAATACTTTTGATAGTTCAGCAACCTACTCTTTTCTTAGCATTCTGTTTTGGTAAGCCAGCTACTTACAGAGTTTGTACAGACTGACAGGTATCTTTTCCCTGGTAATAAATATACAAAATAAGACTCTCTCATCAATCTAGCAAAGTCTGCTCATCCTGCTTTCAGCTGCACAATGACCTTTTCACACTGACTGACTAATACGTTCCATACATGGTTTGGAACAGATATAGATTGCTTACCTTCTCTTTCTGGTAACATACTGATTAATAGCACCATGAGAACTACATCCTTGTGATCAATTAATCATCTGTCATAATTGTTCAGTGGTTAAATAATTATTAATTTGGGGGCTTGTGATAGCAAAGGTTGACTGTGTTGGAAAGGAGACCATGTTCTCTTTGCATCACTAGGGACTTAGCTCTATAAACCTCACAGAAGCAGATGCTAGTCAAGGCATTTTATCCTTCTGTAATTTAGATTCTAATAATTCATTTCAGAAATATATCCAAGTATTCATTAGATGTTGGTTGTCAAGGGAAACTGGTAATGAGAAAGCAATGTCCTCCTTATGAACAGTGGTGGTTTTAAGCCCCATCTCTGCTACATCCTATATTAGGATTCATGAGTAAAGCTATTTATCTGAATTGACTCATTGAATGTCTTTTTTTGCCCCTAAAGTCTATTATTTTATTTAATCTGTCACTACACTTTTTTTTTTTTTTTTTCCTTAAGAAAAGTGGTAAGTAGATCTGCTGACATGAACAAATACACAACAGAGGTCTGTGGCGACATTTTAAATAAAATCGGGATTACACTGTTGCATGAGCAACAGTTGCATGAGTGTCAATACTGACAAAGTAATTACGGAGATCTTTGAACCACCAGTCTACTTGAGTAGGCATCTATTAGCATAAGATTGGGTCCCCGAAGGTGCAGTTGTTTCCGATCTTGAATGAGAGCCCTCAGCTCTCAAAATCTTGGGAGAATTAATGAATGCTGCTACAGAGTCAAGGAGTTCTTTTCTGAATACCTAACAGATTATTATTATTATTATACTATTATTATTCTTTTTAGACCATCGTGCATGATGAGATGATGAGAATTAGTAAAGAGCTGCTTTATGAAAAATGAGTAACACTGTCATTAAACTACCCTTTCAAGTGATAATGGTCAATTTTGTATTTAATGATAACACCTGATCATGAGAGCAATATCAAAAAAAAAAAAAAAATTCTTTATTTTGTTTTGCTTCTTGAATATTTGACCAGTTGTTCTTAATGACCAGTTTGAGGACTAAACGGATGCAGATGCAAATAACTCAAAATGATTAATGGCCTTTTATCAAAGCAGTTAATGATGTGCCTTCATAAAAGGTTAACTCTCAGGAACTGTATGTCTAGCTAACCAAGATTTTTTTTCTTTTTTATTTTCTTTTTTTTTTTTCATATTTAGATGACATTTCTACTACCACACATTACTACAGAATGGGTTTGCCTGCAAAACATGAAACAATATCTTAAACTTCTCTTTGATTTGGGCAGTTACAGACATGTTCAGACAAGTCTTTGCATTTTATTACAGCAATATCCTTTTTTTTTCCCCCTTCAAATTTTCATCTATCTTTTCTCCCAGTTGTTTTCATCTATAAATTTACAGAAGTTGGTACATTATACTGAAACTGTAAAAGTGAATCAATAAATAATGTTGCATTCATTGAGGCTAGATAAGCTGTCAGAACAAAATTCTCCTACTGATCTGCATAATTTAAAGAAGGAAGGAGAAAGGAAAGGAGAAATTCACTTTTTTTTTACCATTTCTGAACAAAACATTTATTTTTTATTATATGCCATTCTCCTTCAACATATAGGGTGATCGTTCACTATTCAGAAGCATGCAGAGGTATGAAGCATCTCATGCAGAGGTATGAAGCATCTTCGTATTTTTCATCTACAGATCATCAGTTCATGTTCTTTTTCCTCAGCTAAATGAACACTTATAGATAAAAGCATAATGCCTGATAAATTTCACCTTTTTAATCTGTTTTCCAATATATATATAAACTGACTGATTTGGTTGATGCTGACTGTAAATTATATTGATTCTTTAAAATTAACATTTACCTGGGAGTTAGTTTATTTTTCCAGGAAAATCAGGGCACTATTTATTACAGATTTTCAGTAATCCTTTCTTACCAAATTGAGTGACATGTTACATGGAGATGTGTGGTATTCTGATGTCCTGAAATATGGAAATAATAAAGTCTACCTGAACTCAGACTCAGTATTATGATACAAAAATCCTTTTTGTACTTCTCATATTGGACTATCAGTTCACATGAAAACTATTTTGTGTTTCTTCTTGTGGCAGATAAATTTACTTATTTATTTATTTATTTATTTATTATGAATAACTTAGGTGTCCTCAGAGCACAATCTTCATTGTCAACAAGAATATCATTTCAAGGATGAGTTCTATTTTGATAAAATCCTTTTAAGCAATCTCAGTCAATAGTTGGGGTGCATTTATTCATTTATTTATTTATTTATGATACTTAGGAACTGTTCAAGCTTGCTTGTTCTGGGCAATTTGTCCATCAGTGTGAATGTTGACACTCCATCTTATTAGCATCTGATGGTCACAATTATTTTTTCTTATAGCTAAAACTTCTTCTCATATGAATACAAATAAATCAAATATTTCTCTTTTTGTAAGAAATGAACTCAAGTCATATTCTCTATACAGGGTAAGATTTGTACTGACAACTAGCATCTTTCAGTAGACTAATTAATTTACCAAGAATAGACACTGTATGTTGGATACATCAACCATATGGTAGCCACCAGAACATCAAGTTCCAGTTGCAAAAATTTGCAATGATTCAGTAAAATGTACTATGAACTTGTGTATCTTCAGTTTTCAGTGTGATCAGAGCAGAATTCTCAAAGTTAATTTTCTCAGGAAAATTTGTTACCATCGTAATTTACAGTGTCTGAGATTTGTGTAGATCTTCTTGCCAATAAAAGCATTTTTGACAGAAAGCCAGCATAATCACTATAAACAAGGTTCAATAGTACATTTAAAAAGCAGTTCAAACTTCTATTTACCCAGCATTAACAAATGCCCTGGTGGTTTGAATCCCCTTTGCATTGCCAAATCAATGCAGCAAGTGACAGAAGATAAAGGAGAAAATGAAAGGCATTTCTGCAGAAGTGAAACAGCACAGAAGACTTAATTATGTTCCAACAGCAGTAAGTGGACATGGCTAGACAGCTATATTCTGCAATGTCACAGCTTTGCAGCACTGTCAGGACTAACTGTGCAATTTATTCTTCAGGCATATTTTAAGCCTCTGTGGAAATGAGCTGTAGCATTTAAATACTCCTACTAAAGATCTTCATGAGTAAAGAGATGAGTGCAGATGCAAATGCAGTCCTGATCATCTCTTTTTTGAAATTAGTTGGCTTGCAGCTTTTTGTGTTTAAATCTATGATTCCAAACAACTTGAATAGGTATTGACCAGATTCTTCAGAATCTCTTCTTTCACAGATCTATAGGCACCTGCTATTTAAGCCCATGCAAAAATACAATGTTTTATACACGTCAGATTTTGACATTCCTTTTGTATAAATTTTATGGTTGATTATAAGCATCAGGGTATTATTAAAACAAAGCAAAACAAAACAAAACAAAAAACAAAAAAAAAAACATTGTATTATGAAAGCTCAGTAAAATCAGAAAAGTACACAAGCATGAATTATCATTTTACTGCTAAAACTAAGCTTATTGTATAGTTATTTTGTGAAAACTCACATTTGTTTCTTTTCATTTAATAACACCTGTATTCTGATTTTTCTCAAGCATTTTATAAGCAAAGTGGGCATCCTGGATGATATAACAATGAGCATGTGTTAAAACCTACATTCTAATCTTCTCCTAGTACTTTTGTCTGACAACAATATTCAGTATTTTGTACTGTTGTTTAGAAAGAGATTCTTCTGACAAAGCTGGACTAGCTCAGGGAGAAACTACATAATAAAAACCTTTCAGTCTTCACTATAAACAAAATTTGTATAATAACAGATGAGCTATATAATCATCTTTAATTCATTAATCGCGATTATCACCTCCTCAAGTCAATCAGCTAGAAGTCAGTTTTAACATTCCAAAAATGAATGAACTGATAACAAAATAAGGAAGCAAAGCAGGTTCCAGCTGGGGTTTACACAAAAGTCTGTCAAGCTGTCAGAATCTATCAGATTTATGATTCTAATAAAAAAAAAAAAAAAGAGCATTTGTAGATAGCTTTATAGGGAGTTAGCTCATTTCATAAGGATTGGATTCAACACAACAGTTCTGATGCATGCACCCATGCTTCAGACAGGTGCAAATAAATCTTTGTTATAACTTATTTTACTAGTGCAGTCAATTAAATGATTCCATCTATATTAAAACTTGGGTTCAAACTTGGATTTGCATTAGGTTTAGCTGGATAAAACTCAATCTAGATAGGTACAGATAAGTATAGGTATATTCATAGCTGGAAAGGAAGCAGTAGGGGAGCAGGTAACAATCACATTGTCACTCAACTAAGGACTGTGACTACCACTTGGGAAACAAAATGGTAATCCAATGACCATGATCAGTGTTTTTGTTTTTTCTTTCCTTCCCTCCTTTACCTTTTCCTTATGAAAATGCCAAATTTACAGTCTTATAAATACTTTATTTTATTCAAAAATAGTTTTGGCAAGAATAAAAAGATCTAAAAGTCTAGTTATTTTACTTCACAAAGATTTTTGTCATGTAGCAAGTACAAAGATATAACCTTACAGATAATGTGTTCATCCTTGAATTATTGACTGTGATTATTTTAAGATCTGTACTGAAAGTACAATGTGTTTGTCATTGTTGTCATTAATTGTGTGTTTACTAGGAAGAGACAATTAATTAAGTTGGCTGCTGCCCCAAAAATAATTGAGCTGAAGGGATAGCTCTTTGTGGAGTGAAGGTGATCAACTAGTAATTGACATTATTCAATATTTTCTTCAGTGTCTGTGAAGTTTTCTTGTGAGTCTTCAATAATGAAACATTTTGAAAACCATTGTCAATTGTGCAGATGTCAGCTAGGAGGAACAGGGTGATCACAGAGTCATGGATAGATTGAAGTTGAAGGTATCTCTGGAGACTATTTGGTCCTATGAATTGCTTAAACAACATCTAGATCAGATTTCTCAGGGCATCATCTAGTCATCTCCAGGGTAGGAGACTCCACAGTCTTTCTGGGAGATCCTGAAAGAAGGCTTCTTTCTTATACATAAATCAAATGTCTTCATTTTTTTTTTGCCTATTATTTCTTCTCCTGTCACTAACAAAAGTGGCAGAATTCAGGTGCCATCTTCTCTACTCCATCCAATAAGTATTTATACACATTCATATGTTTCTTCTCAAGCCTTCTCTTTTCCAGGCTGGACATTGTCAACTGTCTCAGCTTCTCTTCATATGAAAGATGTTCCAGTCCCCCATTTTTATCACCCTTCTGTGGATCTGTTCCAGTATCTATGCGTCATGTACAGGGAAGAACAGAAAAAGAAACAGTGCTTGAGTTGTGTCTCATCAACACTGAACAAGGCTGTGGTTCATTCATTCTTTCATCATCTTTTATTGATGATGGGGGTTTCTGTGACCCAGGTGCAGATCTTTCACTTGGATTTGTTGAACCTCATGATGAGGACCAGTGCTCAAGCCTGTCTAGGTCTCTCTTGATGGCGTCCAATCAGGCATGTCAACTACATCATACAGTTTGGTGCCATCTACAAACTTGCTGAGGATGCACTTGATCCCATTGTTGATATCAGTGACAAAAATATTGCAGAGCTCTGGTCACAGCAATGATCTCTGGGGGCATCACTTGTCACTGATCTTCATGCAGACATTGAGCCATTGACCAACACTCTGGATAAATCTTATAACCAATTCCTGGTCCATTTAACAATCCACTCCTCAAATCCACATCTTTCCAATTTAGAGAGAAGAATGTTGTGAGGGAGCATCTCTAAAGCTTTACAGAAGTCCACAGAGATGACATCAGTGGCTCTTTTCTTTCTTTCTTGAAAGCCACATGGTTGATAAGGCAGGACCTTCCCTTGGTGAATCCATGCTGGTTATTCCTTATCTCCTCCATCTCCTCCATGTGCTTTATCATAGATTCCAGGAGGATTGGTTCCATGATCTTTCCTGGCACAGAGGTACTTTCCTAGGTTGCCATTTCTACTTAATTCTACTTCTTAAAAATGGGTTTGGCATTGATTTTTTTTTTTCAAGTCACCCGGGACTTCACCTGACTTCCAAGACATTTCAAATATCATGAGAAGTGGCTTGATGACTACTTTAGCCAATTTTTCAGGACTGTGGGATGCTTCTCACTTGGACCCATAGACTTCTTCAGGTGATAGTGAACCTGGTCTTCACTTACAGAGAGATAAACAATGCTACCACCGTTCTCACCTTCCATCTTCTTTTAGTTTTGTGTCAGAGCAAACTTCCTGAGGATGCATTGCCTCATTGCCTGGATCATGATTTGAGGTAAAAATTTGTAACGATGGCAAAAATTGAGAGTGCAATTTTCAAGGACAGGTAGTTAATGAGAAATAATGGTTTCCTTTGTTTCTTCTACTACTCATTTACAATTGCAAAGGTGAAAAATATGGCCATACTAACCAGTAAGTGAAAGTTCACAGATTGCTGGAACAAGTTTAGGAAATGGCAGATGTAACTGGGGACAAATCTAAAACGATGTTTGTTATAGCTACTGGTCTCACTGGTGAGATTTTGATAATCATCTTCCGGAAAAAAATGTGAAAATTGCTAACAAGCATAGACCTTCTTGGGAATTTTTTTGAGTATAACTAAGAAGTGGTCTTATTGGCAGGTGAGTTTAGGGCCTTTTTTAATATTTATATTACAGAATCACAGAATGGCTAGGGCTGAAAGGGACATCTAGGATTGTAAATCTCCAACCCCCATATATGTGATATATATATGTATCTTACATATATATATGTAGGATAGGTTTAAATGTTCCTTTTACAATCAGTGGAGATCAAGTATATACTACATATTCTGCTAACTAGGGACTAGATGTCTGTTTGGGGTGAACAGAATTATTTTCTAAGGTTTGTTTGATGTGTTGACTAGATCTCTATAACTCACAGCTTGACACCCATATGTCCGTGTCTTCACCAGAGCCTGAATTCCACCCAAAGTTTCTCATAAAGACTCTAAATTCATGGACATTGCAACAAGAACCTAGGAAGGTTCCAGAAGATTTACATGAATGTTGCTTAACCTTCAAGACTGTTGGGGTTTCTGAGAGAAGTTAAGTGTATCTCCAGGCAGGTGAAAAAGGAAGGGTGACTCAGCAGCCACAGAATGAAAGTAAAGGAAAAAATAAAATAAAATTAGAAACTAAAACTAAAAGAGATCTCGATGGAAGGACAGTTTGAAACTACTGAACTCATACATGAGTACTTTTCCAACATAATCACCTTAGCCAGATTTTGGATATCAGACATTATTCTTTCAGTACTGGAAGAAGAACTCTCCTGGGGGGGGTGAAGTGGGTGGGTTCACAAAGTGTATTCCCTCTTGCTCCACTAGCAGTGGTTGAGCTAATGAAAATTCTTCATTTACTGATTATGTGAGAGCATTCCTGACAGTTTCAAACTATATACTATTACATTCTACTCCATATTAGCAAGTAATTTAACTTTTTGATTTGCTTTTGTGCCATTATTCATATGTCAGTATTTCAGTTCCAAGCTCCCTCTTGCAGTGAACTCACTCATTCTTTCTGAGCTGACTCCTGGATGAGATTTTAGAAACTGTTATCCCAAAGACCTCACATGACAGATAGTATGAGTGAGACGTCATCCTATCTAGATGTATCAGACCCCTCAAAAAATGTCAGTGG
Source organism: Perdix hodgsoniae (assembly GCA_035772895.1). Lineage (NCBI taxonomy): Eukaryota > Metazoa > Chordata > Aves > Galliformes > Phasianidae > Perdix > Perdix hodgsoniae. The sequence continues at coordinate 149,267 of JAPSGF010000160.1, forward strand.
GTTTTATAAGGTCAAGTGTACCTAACGTAATGCAAAATATATCCTTGACATCATGCCAGCCTGCAACAACCTTCACTTTAGTTCAGGTACTTACAGACATAAACACGAGCAAAAGGGGAGAACCAAGCAAAGAGCTCTGCAGAGTGAGCATAACTGTCCTGCTTTATAAGAGCGTGTCATTGAGGGCTGTCAACCCAAGCTACTCCCAACTTTGCTTATACCAGCAATACTTCACAGGGGGGTGAAATGAAGAAACATCTATTTCAGTTAGAACAGCAGGTATTGAGACTTTTTTTTTTTTTTTCATTGTTGTTTAGTAACATTGTGCAGCAACATCTAAATCTAAAACCTTGACATAGCCCATGATGAACAATGAACAATGAGACACTTGTCGTTTTTTGGACTATTCTCAGGGCAGAGCTGCCTGGTTTTTAATCAGGTCAAGACAGACTTGTACTAAGCTATAATGTCATTTCTATTTTCTTCTTATTCCCATGATAGTTACTCCGTTTGATAATGCAGCTTCAGAGCATTATCATGTAGGTAGATTTCATATTGAATCAGCAAACTGTATAACAAGAGAATAAGAAAACTGGTGTAAGCTAGACAGGTCTTACAATAAGCTTCTGCATCTTTTCACTATAAAATGACATTTGTGACCTTTCTCTTCCCTTTTCAGTACAACCAGATGGTATAAAAAGCTTTGCTCTACTGTTAAGAATATATCACCACAACTATTAAGTGCTGTTTAGCAGGAGATGTATATTTTGCCTTGCAGTAAAAAAAAAAAAAAAAAAAAAAAGTCAATAGCAGTTCCACGTCTTGCAATTCTGATTCCTCGAAAACATGTACAGAAATATATAAGCAAATATAGTGTATTTCTCTGTTCACTGCTTTAGTTGCATTAGTTTGGCACTGTGGATCCATAACAATTAATAGCAGACCTATGAACTTAGGGAGCAGATGGCAGCACTGCTTGCTTCAGATCAGAAGCACACACTTGACTGCCTCTGTCAAATTAACAGCCAGTACAGTTTTATGTCAGCTATATGTCGGCTGAAAGACAACAGGGAGTATCTGATCTGGTACGAAGCATCATGGTGCAAATTATCCTGCAGGTATTTTTTTAAGAAAGAAACTGAGTTTGATTCAGAGCTGTGCTGTATACTGCATGCAGGGCTGCTTTTAAGTTTGTGCTAATGCCTAATCTGCATTGTCCAGTGAGAAAGTGAAGAACTTGCCTATCCTCATCAGACACTTACAGATGCTTTCTCTAACTTGACTAATGAGTTAAGTCGTCTGCAATCCCTTAGAGTTCTTCCTCAAAATTCAAAAAGACAAGAAAATAGCCAGAAATTGAAAGAAGATGCCCCAAGTGCTTTCTCTCTCTCCACAGAAACTAAATCCAATGAACTATGAACATGGAAGTACTGAGAATCAAGTCATCTTACAAATTAAACCAATCAGGGAAAAGTTCATTCTCCTTTTTTTTGTGCAGTAAATGAGATGCATCAAATCATAGTAAACTTTTTCATAATCTGAATGCACACAATCCAATCATGTTATGTCATTTTATTTAATCAATTACTAATTCATTTTACAACTACATCTCATCATTTCATCATTCCCTGTATCTCTGAATAAAACTGCTTTGAAAGTATGATTTTTTTTTACTTGTAGATGTGAACACTTCCAAAAGAGGGGTACTTACATAGCTGTTGAAAATAGTGAATTATTAGTTATTTTATCAGATTAATTACTAAATTATTCATTTATCATACTACTCATACAAGAATTCTGAACACCAGATATCTCCCAAGAATTTGTTTGTCTCTTTTCTCATTCAGAGATATGACTGTCATCTCCGGTGTACAGCTTAGCAAAACTTTGTCAGGCTGATGACAATGGGATGAAGTTCAACATGATCAAGTGCCGGGTCTGCAATTTGATAACAAAAACCCTGGTCAACACTGCAGGCTTGGGGCAGAGCGGCTGGAAAGATGCAAGGAAACAGATCTGGGACTGTTGAATCTACTAAGTAGTAACTACATTTTTTATTGTGTTTCCTCCTGAGACACAGATCATATTGTTAAAAAAAAAAAAAAGGAAAGTATGGATGTAGAGATTAACATAGATGTTGGCCGCATGGCAAACATAGCAAGAAACAAAAAGAAGAAAAATAAAGAAAAAGGAAAAAAATGCGCACAAAAGAAACCCCAATAACTGTCTGGTATGCATCAGAAAAAGGAAAAAGAAAAACATGATAATTTCATAAGTAGCTGCTCATTCATAAATAACACAACTGCAACTTGTTTTGTAATTCATCCACCACCATCTGCTCTTCTGTTCTTTCATCTTTGAAAGTTTCTGCCCAGTGCTGCCATACGTCTGTAGGTGCTGCTAACATGACTATGACGTATTATGCTTCACACTGATTTTCCAGACAAATCAAGCAGGGGGAGGAACACTGCACTGGCTTGCTGTGCCTATGCAAATTAATAAATATTAACCTGAGATCAAAGAACCCAACAATAAATATATTTTTTTCTCTCTCACTGTTACCCTAAGGACTACATTCAAAGGTAGAGAACTACTATGTCTATGTTTTACAGACAAAAATCTTTGCCTTGAAGTATTCTTTTTTCGACTGCCAAGATATCATGAGATGTGAATTTGCATACAGATAGCCATTAAAAAAAAAAAGAACTGTATTTGACTCTAAAAATAAGAAGCCTATGACAAAGGCTAAGTAAAATTCAGTGCCTTAACCACATGGTCATTTTACCTCTCTGAGAAGCAATGGCCTCCTTTTCAAATCATAAGCACAGCCACTAATTCCATGGCATCAGTAGCTGCTGTGAGCAAAGTAACACACCTTAAATCAGCTGAACACTAAGTAAGTATATGTCTCATCCTTGATGAACAAGGTTTATTGGCAGAGATATTACTTATATTAGGCTTTCAAAGGTAGGGAACAAGAAGAATTTGTAACTAAAGGAATAGAAGGGTAAAAGTGAAAGTTACATTTGTGATATTACATTTGTTTCCCTGTTACCCAAATCTCTGGCTATATGAATGTAAACAGAAGGGTTTTGCCTTATGAACCTGTTGCACAGGGATAGTAACTGTAATCTGATGGTTTAAACTTGAGCCTAGGAGATAGCAAGTTCCAGCCTACTGTGTGAGTCTGCCCCTTGGCAATCATGAGTTTGCACTGGAGGCTGGGGCCCTTCTGAACTTCAGTTACATGGTTTATCTGTACACTATGAAAAGTAAAGATATTATCTAGAAACTCAATTATGAATGAGGGAATAGGAAATCTAATAACCTAGATCTAAATCTAGGTTTGGTGAAGGATGTTCCACATCGCAACTTCCTCTCTTCTCCTGTGTGTGGATATGCGATGCACGCATTACATGAAGGAAAAATAACAATAATAAAAAATAATTCTTACTCTAGAATATAGACTTTTATCTTGGAGATTCAGATCGGAAGAGCGTTCGTCCGTTCTGTTTGTTTATTTGTTTTTTTAAACAATATTCACTTTCAGCCTGAATGACAAACAGGAATCACGACTTCTATCAGAAGGTACTAATTAGATACTTTATTCTCTGTTTTGTTTGATATTTGTTTTCACAGAAGTTTTGGACCAGAAAAAGCTTCAGGGAGACCTCACTGTGGCCTTCCCGTACTTGCAAGGAGCATACAAACAGGAGGGAGAATGGTTGTTTAAGAGGGTGGATAGTGATAGGACAAGGGGGAATGGTTTTAAACTGAAACAGGGGAGATTTAGTTTGAGTTCTAGCATAGTTTAAAAGATTTCAGAAGATACTTTATTCGTCATAGCATTCTTTGTTCCAAGGTGTTGATTGCACCTGCAGATTAAAATTAATGTATTCTTTTAGTCTAATTTTGTCTATCTTCACCTCCTCAGTACTGCATCTTAACTTCTCTCTAGTACTTTAAGGGTCTTTACTACTTTAAAAACAGAATTCAAGAGACACAGAGACCAAAAATTTACCTCCACTACTCTTAGGAACCATCATTCCACAACTTTTTATGTTTTTCTGTCAGTTTTCACGTCTTTCTTTGGACTTCCAAAACTTCACAGAGAGGAAAGAGCTGACTAAGAGAAACTGCCCAAAGATTTTACATTTTTTTCTTTAAAATTGAATTTTATTTTGTATGGATTCATGAGGAAAAATCATGAGGAAAAAGGATATGGAAGCATAACAGCACATCTAAGTCAATGTATATTGTCAATGTATATAGCTATACTGCAGATACATACTATAGGGTTTATTTCTCTTATTCTCTGTTTAAGCAGCTTAACTTACAGAAAAAAAAAATAATTCAGAAGTTTTCTTCTCAAGATTCTTTGAGGATTTTGCTGAAAGGTGAGAAAATCAATTGTTTATATAGCAACTTCATTTCAAACATGGACTGAAGCACACACTTGACAATAAATCTGCTTTTATGAGATGCAAGCAAAGAAAAGAAATGATAAAATATTCTGCATTTATACAGACAATTCGATGTATTCTTTTCAAACAAGATGGACAAAAATCCTTTTATTACCACAGGACAATAAAATACTGATATTGCTGGTAAAGTCTCAGAACTCCTATGGAAGAGATCTAAACTAAGAAAAACTTAAGATATGACTCCCTCTTGCCCTATTTCATAGAATCATAGGATCTTTTGAGTTGTGAGAAACAGATGAAGGTCATCTAGCCCAACTCCCTTGCAATGGACAGAGATGCCAACATTTAGACCTGGTGCTCAAAGCCCCGCCCAGCCTGACTTTGAATGTCTCCAGACATGGGGCATCCCCCACCTCTTTGGATAACCTATGCCAGTGCCTAACCATCCATAATGTAAAAACCTTCTTCCTTATATCCAATCTAAATCTCCCCTTTTTTCTGTCCTATCACCAGAGACTCTGCTAAAGAGTCTCTCCTTCCTTTTTATAACCCCCCCTTTAGATGCTGAAAGGCTGATCTCAGGTCTCTCCATAGTCTTCTTTTCTCCAGGCTGAATATCCTCAATTTACTTTGTCTTTTCACTGAAGCTACTAATTCCTCAGAGGATCAGAGCTAGTTTAATTTCTTTTAAATTTAGTCTTGAGAGAAGTTATTCCATAGCAACATTTTCTGAATTAATTATAAAAGCTCCTCAAGAAGCACTGTGAATGCACCACGTTTGAAACTGTATGTGCATATACACTGTAAGAAGCTGAAGGACTAAATGCAATTCATGGACAAATCAAAGAAACCAATCAGTTATCAAGCCACATACAGGAAGGTGTATTATCACAACAACATTATTTCAGTGCCAAATATAATTTTCTAAAATAAAATCATGGAAATATGGGTATATGTGATTATGCCACTTTGTCTGTTAACTGCAAGTAATGAGTTATCATACTACAAAACAAGTGTGGGAAAAGTATCTTGTGTCAGCTAACTAACTCTAACATTTTTACACGAGATTTAGATTTGACTCTTGAAAACCCTAGGTTTTCAGCTCACTCCGCTGAAAATTTAAATTTCACAGCAAATAAAAATACAGGATTATATTTAGTTAATGCCTCAGATAAGACTGAGGAAAATATATTGCATATTCAGTAGATTCAAATTCTTTGTGTTTTGTTTCAGCTACTTCTTCTGCCGAGTATGTAGAATACCAGATGATCGGATCTGAAGGCTTTCCTACTATTAGTTTTAACACTAATATGTAACATATTCTTTTCAGATTTTAAATCTCAAAATAAGGAAAACACTGAACAAAAACTTCCCAGAATAATGTGGCTTGTAAGAAGATATGCAACACTGAATTAATGACTCATTTTAGACCAATTAAAAGCTGAGTACTGAGTATTCAAACAAGATGCAGATTATCTCCAAAGACAATGCAAGCAATCTTGGCGATTTAGCTGTTGCAGTGAATAACAGAAATAATTTCTCAATTAGAAAGCAAGAATAATGCAAAGTAAGAAAGAGCAGAAGAATTTTATTGATGTTTACGTACATATGTGTCCTGGAATTGCAGAAGTCAAAGGCTTGCTTTCTCCTCTAGTAGGTTTGAGAATAGAGCCATTTACCAGAGCAGATGACTCCAAAATGCAATGATGAAAAGCAATAAAATCCTAATGGTATTCAGCAGGATGATACAGAGAGCTGAAAAGTCTCAGCATCTGCCACCCTGAAGTCTGTGAGATGATTGATTATATTAGCACAAAAGTAAAAGCTAAAATAAGCTAAAGTTTAAGGAAAAGAAATGACAGAGGACGATATCAGTGCTCCCAGACATAACCCAAGCATCATCCAAGGGTTCTCAGTATGCTCAGAACAGCAGTTGAGAGCTGGATATGTTCACACAGGTCAAGATGTTCAAGCATAAAGTCGACTAAAGACTACTAAGAGTCTTGTCTCTTAACTTGGTAATGCAAACAGGTTTTACTCCACAGTAAACAAGAAAGGCAATGCAACTTGGAAAACTTCAATCTGAGATTTTGACTTTTTCACACTGACTGTGGAATGCAAAACAAGTCACCTCTGTGCCAATGAGATACAGCTGGCAGAGGGACTGGAAGGAAAAAGAAATTGTAAAAGATACCTACGTGTTCATTACATTTCCAAAATGTTGAACTTTCTTTTGGAAGAATGTGATTTGGAGATGACCTTTGGAACAAGTACATGTTGACTGTAATATGTGACAGGAGGGAGGTGAGGATCCCGAGATCTTAACTTTTCAAATCTACAGGGAATTTGAGTAAAGAGATATATCTCAACATAATCCCTTTCAGGGGAAAATTCTGGAAAAAAAAATCTCTCAATTCCTCTTTCTTGAGTAAAAGCTACAGCTTACAAGAGCAAATGTTTGAAGCTCTAGTGCAAAAGTAGAAGCCTAGGTAGACTACATCAACAGACTTTCCCTCATCCACCAGACAGGTCATAGAAGGATCACAGTAGGAGATCAGGTTGGTATGTTGCTGTACAACTCAAATAGTTCAGATTTCTGGAGTAAACTCCTGGCATTCTTTGTCCATTGACATTCAAATTAAATGTATAAAACATATTAGGGGTTTGAACTTCTATTGGTTGAATACCTACATAAAAAATCATAATGAATTTCTTATAATCTATCCAAAGGTATTAACAAACAACTATTCTCAATAGCTGTATTTCTTTCCTGGGGAGATCCAGAAGTTCACCAGGAAAAAAAAAAAAAAAGATTTTCTGCAGTTCTGATGGGGAGATTTAATTATAATGTTATTTTCTTTAGAAGATAAATATATCTAGAAATCCCTCCTACTTTTCTGATGCTGTGTCTCTGAATGTGTGTATTTAAAGTCATTTTAGCCTTAAACATATATATTGCAGATTCAGTGTTTGAATAATGTCCTCCATGTTGCTGTTTATGTACATAAAAAGTCACATTTTATTTCCTCTCTTCACTTCTCTGGATAATCATCTCTATTGTGGGAGGGAAACAAACAGTGTAAACATAGAAAAGGAAAGAAAAATGAGGGACTAACAAGGATAGGGTTAGGAACTAAAGAATTTAAAGAGAAAGAAAAGAAGAATAATTTCAAAGGAGACAAGGAGAAGTGAGAAAGGAACTAGAAAAGCAGATGTCTGTAAAAGAAAAATGGACCAGAATATGGGGTAAGAGAAAAAAAAAAAATGACAAGGGGAAATGTAGGAAAGAAAAACAAAACAGAACTGGCTATAGCAGGCTTTGAAAGGGGAACTTCAAACATCCCAAGTTCTCAGCAGGTAGCTTTTTTTCCCACACTTTCACAAAGAAAGGAAGAAATTTACTTACAGTGTTGTCACAAAAGAAGAAGTATAAATATCTCAAAAATAACAACTGTCTTGGATTGTGTGGTAATTATAATAAATTTGAACTCAGCTTTATTTCACTAATAGACATCTAAAATAATGAAAACAACTGCAGCAAACCAAGTATGATTTTAAGAGGAAAAGCTAATAAAGAATTATGATTAACAAAGTGTGAAATATTTTTTTTTCATTGTTTGATTTCTTGGAATAAATTGGACAGACTCCAAAGGTAAGGGAAAAATAAAAGAAGATAAAAGTTAGGAAAAAATGAATGTAAATATGGCACTGAGAAAAGAAAGGGTGGAAGAGGATAGAAGATATAAGTTTAATCACCTACCAGAACATTTTTTAATTTATGAATTCACTCATTCATCTTAATCTGATCACAGTATCACATCTGAATGCCTAAAGGACAGAAATGCTTTAATTTCACCTCTCCTCCCTGAAAGGCAACTGAGAGATGAAGATATAAATTCATTATTCCTGTTCAGTAGTTCTCTCTGCTTTTAACACGATAGCAAAACAAATCATCTGATCCTCAGTGAGGCACTGCTGATGTAGTTCCCAATTTAACAATGTCTGCTTTTGATATTACTGCCTTAGAAATTATGTGGGAAGGCCCTTGGGTGTTTACCTATACTGCACAAGGATACCAGATATAGTAGATGACATGGATTTGGGTATTTTCCCTTCTTAGCGCTTTTAAAAGCCCTCAGAAATCACACTGTGGTGGTAAAAGCATTCTGACTTGTGCTGAGAAAATACCGTCCCTGTCTTTTCACACACAGACTGAATACTAAAGAACGGACATGGACTCTTAGAATGGAGATAAGCAAAGTTTTACAAATGAGACAACCCTGGAATTATTATGAATCTTTGACTTCCTAACTGCCTAAATTATTTATCATCTTACCTCCTCTATATTTGATATTTCTTATGATCACTTAGGTCAATATAAAATTCTTTATAGTCATTGCAAAGGCAGAGATATAATGAAAATGAAATTAAAATTATGAACCATTCAGCCAAAAGATGATATTACCTTGCAGGTATACTAGCTAATAGTTTTTACACTCAAGGAGAGTAGTCAAGTCAAAAACAGCTGTGCATTCTGAATATGATTTGAGGATTTTGTGAGTGTGTGTGCTTGTTTCTTCATTTTTAATGTTTGTTTTGTTTTGTTTCATTTACTTTTTTTTTTTACTATAAACTTTAAGATGTTTCCCTGAAAGTTTTGTCTGTCAATTCAACAGATGCATTATTTATACAACTAACTAAGCTTCAATGACCTTCCATACAGATATCCTCAAACAAGAAACAGGATAAGGAGCATTGAGGGGAAGAGGAATTATCTTTAAGCATTTCATAACACTGAAGAAAATGTCCTTGTGATATTAATGAAAAGAAAGCTAAAATAAATCTGTGATAAGGAAGAAAATAAACAGAGATGGAAGTAATCCCAATTTATAATCCTTTTATAAACTTTTTCAGAAGGTAGAACTTTTCCCTAGTCCTTGTGTGAGAGTGGGAAGTCATATTTCAAGAAAAAAACTTGTACATCACAGTCATTGATTATATTTGACTTTTGAGATTAAACAAAATTAATCAGAAAAAAAGCTATTGTCCTGATACTGTCAGATGGAAGTAAGGTGAAAGTCATAATGACCAGCATTTGTAAACCGGCAAGGGAAAAAATTAGAGCTTTAGTGGATTTTTTTTTTAATGCACCTTTGTTCTGGGATCCCTGGAGTTGGCTTATGAGTGTATCTCTACAGGCACTAAAGGAATATATATTGGATGAGAGAGCACTTGGTTTTCGTGCAGTCATTAGGAACTAACTACTTTTTTCATCTTTGTTACAATGATCTTAGTGACACCTACATTTGGTGTAACTTGCAAAGTTAAAGAAGTGGTACTAGGAAACTTAGTCTTATTTTCAATTTATAAATGCAGTTGCTATACAAAAAAAAATCTCAAAAAAAGTGTTCTTTTTTTTTAATTTTGTTGTTATAAGCCTTATAAAATATTTTTTGTTTGTTTGCTTATTTGTTTTAATTTTGTTTGTTTTTTGTTTTGATTACATATTTGTAAATATATAAATAGTCATTACATAGTTAATTAATAGTCTAAAATAGTCATTACATTGTCATCAAATAAACATTGATTAGACTTCTTTGCTTTCAGTTGTGAACTAGTTATAGATGCAAGCCTGCTACAAATAGTGTAATATTTTCTCATAAAGCGATAACCATAAAGCTTTTTTTAAAATGTAGCAGAAGAAGATGGTTAAATCTGCAGAGAATACAGATAATTATTTTAGGAAGGGAAAGGTTAAAATCCAAATATAATGACAAGATCAGAATATAAATGGGAAATGGCAATTATTGTGGCAGAAAACATGAAAATAAATTGAAACTTGGAGAAAAGATGGAAAGAGTAAGGACAAAATTGATATTTTATTTACTCTTTAATTCACCTAAAATTCTAATTTCATCATCCATCTATCTCACTCTATTTTGTGTGTAACAAAACTTTCATCAGTACAACATACGGACATCAAGTTCTTGACTTCTGTCCTCTCCCCTGGAAGCAATGATGGATATTTTATTAATCATCACTCTTGCTTCATGTCTCTTTCTCCTGAAGGTGAGGAGGCAGTGACAAAGCTAAGCAGAGGGTTTTGTTTTCATTCTTGGTTTTAATCTCTTTGTCTTTAGAATGTCACCAGAAATGAGTTTGGAGATCCCTACAGGGAAACAAATTGTATGGAAAAATGAATTTTACCAGGACATCCTGATCACATTAATAAAGAAATAGATAATATCTCCTTTATTTCAGGAGATTTTTTTATTTTTTTTTCCCCATGACAGGTTGAGAAAGAAACCAAAGAGTAGACACTGTGTGGCTTGTCTGATTTTGATCCATGATCATAGAGTGAGCAAAAAGAGTAGGTGCCCTACCACTGTTCTACAGTGGGCTGTGCTGTGACTTGACCATGGTGGTTTTCATCTGCTTCCCTTCAGAACTTCATAGGAAGGGCTCTCAAGGAACTTTCTCTGTTGTTGCAGCAAGCACAGTACTGAGCTAGGGAAAAATCATAATTCTGCACATGAATGGTATTTAAATTTTATGATATACTGTACTGCATCTCCAAACATTATTTTGATGGCTTTTGTTGTTGTCTTATTGTTGTTGTTTTTCTGAGTGAGAGGGTGGTGTGGCACCAGAGCAGGTTCTCCAGAGCAGTGGTCCTGGCACCAAGCTTCCCAAGTTCAAGCAGCATTTGGACAGTTCTCTCAGATATAGGGTTTAAATTCTGGGTAATCTTGGAAGGATTGCATTTGAAGCCCATGATTCTTTTGGATCACTTCCAGTAAAAGCTAAGATTCAGTGAGTTCTATGAGTTTAATCATCCATCTTCTCACTAAGCATTTTTTAGTCTTCTGTTTACACATGCCTCCTATTGGTAATAATATATGTTCTTGGTAAACAGTATTTAAAATATCAGTTTAAAATGTTATATTCACCATTTACCTGGCAGTTTTAAACAGCGATTTCACCCCAAGGCTAAGTGAATCATTCTCTTCATTAGTTTTGTAGATTGGACCGAAACTCTCACCATAGTGATTTGTAATCTATCATTATCTCAATTCCTCCAGAGAGGATATGCATCTTAAAAATAGTGCAGCTGAGCAGAGAACCTCAGAAGAATCACCTACCACATTATTGGATAAAACCTTACAGGATTTGCTGAAGAATATATTTCATCATCCAGAAGTGAAACTTATATAAACACAAGGTACTAAAAGAAAAGAGCCTCAGAAAAAAACTCAAACCTACCCAAAGCAATAGCAAATTGTGTGACATATCTGTGATCAAAACAGTCAATTCAACAAGATTTTCTGCATTGGGCAGGTAGGGTCACGTAAGTACAACCACATACATTTTAATCAACAACTCACTAAACTGCATAAAAAATGAAAACAAACCAATATAAAATAGACCTTGAACAAAATAATCAGTTTTAAGGAGAGACTTGACCATAGAGTTGCTATAAGTTATTCCGGAATTCTGACACAGATAAACCTGATTTAGAATATAATTACAATTACGTTAATTGTCTGTACGTTTCTGTCTTATGTTCCCTCCAGATTGTCTTTTAATTAGTTTTGCATATATGGAAGCATATTTCTTCATGTGTAACACTAGCTTCATCTTGTATAGCACTGTATTATCCTATTTTAAACTTCTCATGAGGAAATTCCTTTAGCCGAGAACCAGTATTTGAGTGTTCTGTAAATTTTTACCTCTGTTTCAGTCCTATTTTCTTTCATTCAAATGTACCATGAGTCTGGAAGTCTTGAACTGAGAATTTGAAATCATGTCTTGTACTTGATTTGCTAGTTCAGTGCATTATTTTCTTTCAGTTTATTCTTCTTCCACTTTATTAAATTGAATTGTGAGAGAGCAATATTTGTATAGGAAAAAAAAAATAAAATAAAAAGGCATGTTATTTCAGATGTTATGAAATGTTAGGGAGGTTTAGAAACAGAAATCCCTTGACGATTAACATATTTGACCAAGAATAAATTAGGTGAAACAGTAAGTGCATAAGATCTTGACTCCATGTCTATAACTTGAGCATGCTTCTCCTAAGCAGTAGTACAGGGCTTAGAGTTTCACATTTTCCAAATGACACATAAAATGTTGGCAAAGCATCCTGAATGCCAGTTTCAGCTTTGAATTAACTATGATCAGGATAATAGAATGTATTGAAGGATATGCTCCAGTTACAACTAAAGATACAGCAACCTTCACAAAATCTTTGCTTTGAGAAGTTGACAAAGTCAAAAGAATTTGAGCTACAAAACTGGAAATATACAGGATCAGGAAAGAAATAATGGATTTGATGGCAATTAGGTGAACATCTATCAAAGGATCCCTGAAGCTGTCTACATAGGATTGCATTTTCTTGGTGTGTTTCCACAGAGAATTTATTAATAGGCCTGAAGTTATCATAGATAGCACCAGAGGAAAAAAGCAACCTGTAAAGTAAAGAAGAAGCAGGTACAAATGTGAACTATCCCAGCCACGGACACGTGCTGTGCTATTGTCTCCACAGTTCCCCGTTGACCTGCAGAGGTAGGTGTTGGGTGTAATCCATAATAAGGGAAATGAAGTTACAGAAGAGATTAACAGTGATCCTAGAAGCAGCCATGGGATCATCGCAGTTATTCTGAGCTTGATTTGTAGCAACAGCCACTGTGTGACGTTGATTATTTTAACACAGTAGAGGACATAGAGCCAAGTACTGAACCACAAACTGGCATGGTTTACAAACATCCATATAGCACCAAAAGTTTTGTACACAGAAGCCAACTTGAACACATCTGTAAAGTAGAGACTGTGAATGTACATCATTACTGTCACCTGCAAAATAAATCTTGATGTGCTCAGGAAGATGAGGATCATATCAGCTGCAGATATTCTTTTGCTTTTGATCCAGTTAATGCTATTAACAGCAGTAATAAATCCATTTCCCATAAATCCAAGAACAACTTCAATAGCAACAATGCACATTGAAACGATGAGAACTGGTGGTAACATCTCGTTGCTCTGGTCACTTCTGCCTGTTTAACTTGTGGAGCTGTGCAAGAAGATAAGCAGACTACACAGTATATGACACTAGCTCTAGTCCCAGTCTGCTCACTTTATATCTAAGAAGAAAAATACATCTGGAATTGATAGCAGAAAATGATTGCTCGGATTGTTCCTGAGTTTGCAAATTAGAGAAGGACTTAGCAATTAATTCTAACCTTTCACATACAAAAGATTTGCCTACATTTTTCATTAGGGATATGAGGTAGTCAGCTGTATTAACCTTCCAATTTTAATCCTATTATATTCCTACCTAACATGACAGAAGGCTCTATGACTCTGTGGTTTGACTGTACCTGGCAATGTGGAAGGGATGTATCACACAATCCACCACAGGCAGCAGCTTCTTAGGAGATAACAAGAGATTACTAATCCACAGACTCATTAATTCAATCTACAAAAGTAATCATAAAGCTATTGAAAGGCCCCTTAAATTTTATCTACTCCAACTCCCTTGCAATTAACAGGGACATTTATTGCTAATCAGGTGATGTTGGAACAGTAATATTGTCAAGAAGTTCTTTCATGAATTATAGACATATGAAGGAATAAGGAAAGACTTTGTCAACAGAGTAGGAAGCATCTGAAATCATCTGGCTACTGGAAAAGTACTTGAAATTTTTAGACAATAAATTATTTATTGTTTTTTTAAGAGAACTTTGTTCTGGAGTCCATTTCTAAACAAAGTAAAATGACTCAAAGTGAATGACAGATCAATCTTCTAATCACAACAAAATAAAACCTGTCAGCTGGATTTAATACTTACCATTATGCCCAAGATTCAAGTTTTTGAGGAACTGTAGAGCAGTGAAATAGCTAATTTAAACTAGTGTAAGTACATATCTTCATCGATTTACTGAAATGAAAATCACTTTATTTTTGTTTTCTGTCAGTACTTCAGTCAGTTGAATTTACACTGAAGCTTAGGTCCTACTTATCACAATAACAGAAAGGGAGGGGAGGCGAAGGGAGAGGAAAGAAGAGAAGAAAGGAGAGGACTTTGACACCCTTTCATTTGTTTCTACTAGGAATGATTAATGATGAAAATGCATTGGAACAGGCTGTGAAGGAAGTGATGGAGTCAATATCCCTGGAAGTTTTCAAGAATAGGAGTGACAATGAGGAATATGGGTTAGTGAACATGATGGTGATGTAATAATGGTTGGACTGGAAGATCTTGGAGGACTTTTCCAACCTTAACGATTCTATGATTCTATGAAAATAATGTTTTTGTTTTTTTTTAACTATAAAAATTTAGAATTAACTAATACTGGTATTGTAAGCTTCCTTAATTATTCAATTTTATAGTAAGAAAAAAAAAAGGAAAAAAAAGAGATCAAAATTTTAAAGACATCTACATAATATCATGTCATTGGATACGTGGAATCAGAGATAAAGATTCAATTTGGTGTGATGTGTCTCCGCAAAGAGACAAGCTGTAATTTGAGTGGAACAAATATTGTAATAAAGGAAAGAAATACTCTATGAAAGAAGAACATGAAGGACTTTCATACCCAGATAGGGCATTAATGCCCTTTTGTAGACTCACTTTTGAGCTACAGAATTCGTAGTCGTGATCAGATCAAGTTTGATTGACAAAGGAGGCACAGAAGACCATACAATGTATCAGAGTTCCTTGATTTATCCTCTGGAAAAGCATTTCTTTTGTGAATGCATGAAGTCATCTGAGCCATGGGACAAAGCAGGCACTAGTAATTCTTAAAAAGTTATAGATCAATATTAGCATGACACAAACAGTAAATTCTGGAGAGAAGAGTCAGAATTTACATGATGTTTTTTTCGTGCAAGATGAATCTCACCATGTTCAGAAAAGGCAGGCAGGTTCAGCTCATTGGGTAATAGATTTCCCCTTTTGATTCATACATTCCAATTAACAACTGTAATAAATACTCTTTCTACAATCCCTGCAATGATTTTAATTGTTGAAGTAGTTAGAGAGATTATTAAAGCACAGCAAACAGTTTTTGGCTCTTGTAGAACAATGCCTATTCTGCTCATTCAGAAATCCACAAAATACCAATTAACAGTCATTTGGTTAATCTTTCAGCCTTTTACTGTGTGCAAGAAGCATATGAACATGACACTAGAAGATTTATTCCTTGTATTGTTCATGATGATCTGTATTTTGGAAATGTTTTTGATGAACCATCCGACTACAGTCAGTGTTTCACAATTTTTAGTGAGAAGTAATTGTTTATAACTGATTTGGGGGTAGGAAAATTAGAATGTGTTTAATGAGATTGCCATTTTTGCATAATGTTTCTGATATTTTTTGAAGTGAGAGCTTTGATTTTAGCATGATATGATAGTGTGATAATGATATGATAGTGGTGCTCAAACTATCACCAGCCTTCCAGATGCCCACTAACCCCTCTACTTCCTAACAGAAATGCCTCTTGGTGCTCTGCATCAATCTAAACCTTGATTAAATTTCCAAATCTAAAGATTTCTAAAGTGATAGGTCCAGCACATTCAAAAACCATATTTTTAAGAGCATTGTCCAAACACTTCTTGGGATCTAGCAGATTTGATGTCATGCTCCCTGCCTTGGGCAGCCTGTCTCATGCTCACCATTCTCTGAAGATCCTTCTAACTACCCTGAATCTCCCCTGATGCATCTCCATGCCATTCTCTCAGGTCCTATCATTGTCACCAGAGAGCAGAGCTCAGGTACTAGATCTTCATTACATATGTTCACTTTTAAATAATGAACTCTTAAGCAAATGAGCTTTTTACAGTCCACAATGAACTGCACATAATATTTATAGCACTGGCTTAAGACTGAGGTATTTATTACGAATAGCAAAACAAATGAATAATAATTTAAAAAAAAAAAAAGCATGAAAGAATACTTCTTGTAGAAGATGAAGAAATAGTTCTGCAAAACTTGAAAAAGTATACACATAAGTCATCTGGGTTTAGACACTTGCCCAGAAACTCAGTATTCCTGGCTATCATACTGGAAACATGGTTGGCCGTGCCCATGACACTTTCTAAAAGTGTATCAAGGGTTCTTCAGATATTTACCAAGCTGTGGAAGGCTTGTGATCCTTAATAAAACATCCTGTATCTGGTTAAAAACAATAAATCACACTGCTATTTAACACACTGATGACTTTATATTTCACAGAGAAATAATGCTGTGAAATACAACAAAAACACATGACAAAGGGCGATAAAGACTATTATCACTAATTTGCAAGTTGTCATGCTGCCATCATTGTTGACCTGGAGATAACATACTGTTAATTTAAGTAAGATACTATTTGTTTCTTTTTTTTTTTTTCAGAAGGTCAAAATGGAAGACTGATCAGATGCAAGTAATGGAAGTAGTCCTTCAAAGGGTCAAAAAGATCAAACAGTGTCATAGATGAAACAAAGGAGTAACTAAAATTTTAAAATTCACACCAGAAGAAAGGAAAAGGAGACTGAAACAAACTACTGGCTGTAATCAGTCGCTCTTTGCCATGATGGAAAAGAGACTAATAAAAGCATTAATTTATGCAATTAGTTTTTGTAAAGATGAGTCAAGACAGCATTTGTCTTGAGACAAATGAGTTTGTGCTTGATACCAAATAAAGTATGAGAAAATATGTCTTTACTTCCTGAGTAACTGGATACCACCTGCATCACTCACTAGTATTCCCTCCTCTCATTCTCCTCTAGTTTGTGTCCTTACTTTCAACATACCAGCAACTGGGTTAATTTGCTGCAAATTCCACTTTTCCCAAGAGTATTTGAAGGGAGCTTAAAAGCAGGAAGCTTAGTAACTTTTTACATGGTCTAATAGTGATAAGACAAAGAGGAATGGCTTTCAAGTAAAAAAGGGAGATTTAGAGAAAAATTTTTACTCAGCTGATGAGGCACTGGAACAGGCTGCCCGAGAATCCATGAATATCCTATTCTTAGAGGCATTTAAGGCCAGGCTGGATGGGGCTCTGGGCAGACTGATCTGGTGGGTGGCAATCTGTTAGGGGGTTTGGAGTTTGATGATCTTTTACATCTCTTCCAACCTAAGCCATTCTATGATTCTGAGATTCTGTGATTTAATAATACATCATTTTCATTTTAAAAATGATCTCTGTAGTCCTTTAAGGAATTTTTCCATACTCTTTGTAAGCAATACTTGATATTCAATAAATTAGGATCTCTGTCTTTCCTATTGCAATGAAGCCATCAAATGGAACAGTGAAAACAACTTTACACAGTGATGCCATTAAAGATTGTATTGTCAAAGTGACTGCAGTGGTAATTTTAAATATGTAGCTTTTTAATTATCAAATTTTAAGTGCTCACTTTTGTCAACTTTATACTTTTCAAATGTATGTGCCTTTTAATGCATATCGTAACCATAATACCATTTGCAGGTCCCCATTATTTCACTACTATTAGCATCAGTCTTGCAGGTACATAATTCTGGATCCGCTTATGTTTGTATAACTACTGTGCCATTTTGACAGACGACTGCAATGCAAATCCCTTTGTCAATACTCCAACCACCTGTGATGCAAATTTAGATTAATCCTGATTTTCACTGCTTACTTACACTTTTTCAGTAACATAAGCGACACATGTCACAGCAAATCCTACTCACCTTGAAAGCTGGAATATATTTGACACTGTTTCTAGGAGATAAAAAATGTTATCTATTCGGGAAGATCTCTCCATATGTCTATTCAGAATCTATATAAATAGAGGAAAAGCCTGTAGTTCAACAACTTTTTCCCAACATATAGTATTTAAGTAATAGCGTCTGTACAGTTCCAAAGTCCTGGCTTTTTAAATCCAGATTCCCAACCACGAAGAAAATTAATGAAAAATCTACAGTTCTATTATCTGTCTACTATTTTGCAGTAACTCAGTGTTAAATGGGTGCAGGCACTGCATGGGTAGACAGTGCAATGAAATCTATTACCAACATGCCTGACTCCATATATTACTTCTCAATATCCTATCAGCTCTTTAACTTTGCATTAATGAAATGTTACTTGCTGTGATTACTACATCAAGGAGGGAATGATGCATGAAATAAAAAACTGTCAAATCCTTGAGAAAATGTTCAAGACAATGGCATGTCTGCTTACTCTCTGCAATGGAATGATACTCTTCTCAAGTAGGAAGCATTGAGACAAATCATAGAACCATAGAATCACTAAGGTTGCAAAGATGACTAAGATCATCTAGTCCAACCACCAACCCATCCCCATCATGCCTACTAAACCATGTTCCTCAGTGCCACATATTTATGTTTCTTGAAAACTTTCAGGGGCAGTGACTCCACCAGCAACCTGGGCAGCCTCTTCCAATAGCCCACCACTCTTTCAGAGAACAAATCATTCTTAATTTCCAGCCTGAATGATGGTCACTGTGAGGGATTTATATCAATCACACTCAGAATAATAGAAAAAGAAAAAAAAGTTATGCAGTTTTTCCTATGTTTTAAGTTAAAATGAAAGGAACATAAGGCCAATTCATCCTGTTTTGAATTTCTAGAAAGGCAATATTCTGGGACAGTTAAAGGCAGGCTTCCATAAAATGAAGAACCTGCTAAACTCCTCCATGTGATAAAAACAAACAAAAAATTGTGGAGTTATGTAATATCTGTTTCATGTAATAGGTAACTGAGGTTGAAAAATTTACTGTATTTTCTAGTGCAGTAAATAGGTGGCATCAAATGAAAGGAGTTAAAAGGAAACAAATGGTGGTATTTCACATAACACAGAAAATTACAGAAATCCTTGTCAGAAGATACCAACCAGTGCTAAAAGTTTGAATGGTTTCAAAGGATTAATTTAGATGCCCATTGGAAAGAAATCAATTTGTTCTTACTTAAATGCGTAAAACCCATTTCTGGTTCACAAAGTCCCTAAACTATAAAAGTTTATTGCCTGGGAGAACAGCAGGAGAAAATATCATGTATGTTTATCCAATCTATGTAACTTTCCCAAAGCACCTATTCTCTGTTTCTTTCACAAGGAAGTCACTAGAAGTCACTGCACAGATGGACCTTTTTTCTACCTTGTGTGAATAAATTAATGTTAGTGAGTTAAGATACATTACGAGGTCTCTCTGTTCAGTATGTTTTATGAACAACAGTAATTCTCTCATGGTTTTGACTATTTCCAACCACAAAATACAGCCCCCTGCTACAGCTATAATTATTTGTAGTAGCAGTGTACCTGGATCCCAAAAAAAGAACTGAATCCCATTGTGCCAAAGTCTGTAAATACATGCACAGCAAAAAAGAGCAATTTTGTCCCCAAGTAATGTAATTTCCAATCAAAATTATACTTGGATTCAGAAAGACCTCCCAAAGAGAAACAAAGAAGACTATGCAGAGGATAACTACTTATGGGTGTTGGTCAACACTTGACTGAACATGAGCCAGCAGTGCGTCCTGGTGATCCAAGGAGGCCAATGGCATCCTGGATGGTATCAGAAATAGTGCAGCCAGCAGGAGCAGGGAAATGATGTTCTCCTTGTACTCTGAGTCTGAGTACTCTAAGTACTTTGTACTCTGCTCTGGTAAGGTCACACCTCAAGAGCTGTGTTCCATATTGCCTTCTACAACTACCTGAAAGGAGGTTGTGGTGAAGTGGAGGTCTCCCAGGTAACTAGAAATAGGACTGGAGGGAATATCCTCACGTTATGCCAGGAGAGGTTCAGGTTGAATATTAGGAAACAGTTATTCACAGAAAGAGTGACAGCGTAATGAAAGAGGCTTTCTGGGGAGATGGTTGAATCTGTCTCTGGGAGTTTCTAAGAACCATGTAGATGTGACATTGAGGGACATGGTTTAGTGGGCATGGTGAGTATGGATTGAAGGTTGGATCAGATGATCTGGGAAGACCTTTTCCATTGTAATAATTCTATGATCCTGTGATTTTGCTGGTTTTCACAACTCTTCACTTCCAGTAATAATGAAGAAGCCCAAATTCTCATTCATTTGTATCACATTTACCTGATTAATACAGTAAAATACAGTGGAGTTTTTCTTGTTTGTAGAAGTTTTGTTTGTAGAAGTGAGAATTGGGATTATTATTTCAGAAATAACAACTAGTTACTCAGTTCACTTTCACTTAAAAATATATGCTATAACTGTTTTTATTGATTTATTTTTTCCTTGAGTTGGATTCTGCTTCTATTTTCAATAATGTTCAAATATTTTGTATTTAACTTTACTATGTGTCTCTGACTCAGTCCAAAAACATGACATTTGGCCTTCCCAAAGCAAAACGGAACACTTAAAAAATCTTTCCACGATCTTTACTACAGATTTACTTGCACTCAAATTTTCAACATGATTTTGCTTTCAGATGAGCAGAAAGGAGGAAATGCCCTAAAAATACTGACAATCTAGAATATAAAAAAAAAATATAATTATTGGTTTTAATGAAAAGAATACAACATGGACATGTCTGATTTTTGAGATCTATTCAGTGAACATGGATGATATATGAATGATTTATTAATTTAAAGTGAATAAGAGCATATTTCAGTGACAGAGAGGGAAGTGTAATATCTCCCCATGTCAGAGAATGTGCTTCCCTGCTCCCACCAGCTGCTGTTGGTTTGATTCTGCCAGATCTTGTGCCCAGTGGTCTCCATCACAAGATTTTTTTGCTTCCCTGAACTGACAGAAAACTAGCACAAGTATATGGTATTTTGCATGCGTAGCAAATCAGCTCAGCTCAGTGAAAGCAGGAAGATGATCTCTGGAGGTAGTTCCCATATGCGGCAGGTGGGAGCAGAGTTCTGGGGTCTAGGAGGAGAGAGGACAAAACAACAGAATCGTAGAACCATAAATTAATTAATGTTGGAACAGTTCTCTAAGATCATCTATTCCAACTGTTCACCTACCACCAATATTGCCCACATCTTTCAGGACAACATATTTCTTGAACATTCAGTAAGGTTGTTCTGGATAAAAATGGGGCTTTTCTGGCAAAATACTAGACAATTGTGGCTGTGCCATACAAACATAAACAAAAGCATTATTCCACCAGATTGTAACATAATCCTTATGGCATTTCTTTAGAAAAAAAATCATACACTTATTAACTATTTTATCCCATGGGGTCCGGAGAAGTACTCTGGTATAGATTCAACAAGTCTGCTCTGGACAAAGCCACCAGGTCATTTTGGTTATTTTGCCTTATGGCAAACCAGGTCCACTACGCAGCTTAGGCTAATATATTCACATTTCAGATGAATTAAAAATAACTTATTCCTGTTTATAATATTTTAAACTCTGTTAAGTCAGCAATCTCATATACTAGATTCTTCTTTTAGCTACTCTACAATCAAAATTTGTCAAATAAAGAGTGCAAGCTTATTTATACATATATAACCAGATATTTCACCAATTCATTACCTGGACCCTGGTTATTGTTTAATACAGTGCAGACATTATGCATCAGATATTATGGAAATTTTTATGGAAATGTTTCCCCCTTTCTTTTTTTCACTCTTAAACAGATGTGAAGTGATTTAAGGGGTAACTTCATTCTGTGTACTGTGCTGAGGTTTGAATCTACTCAAAAATAATGGACTAAGCACTTCTAAACTTGTTTCGTGAAAGCCCAACTGCATTTCTGATATCAGCTACAGTTGTCACAAACCCAGAGGACTGTTTGAAACTCATACAATCAGACCATTATATACATTTTTCCCCTTTCTCCACCTCACTAACAGAAGTGATTCCATCATGTCTTCTTTGCTCAGGAAGAACTCATGTCCGACTATATCATAGCTGGCATCTCTGATCGAATCCCAGCAGCCACGATCTCCTTTATTTCCTTCTTCCACTCCTCTCTCTCGGTCTGAGAATTTTCAATATGATTACTAACGGCAGTAAAACTCGATTTCTCATTCTGCTGTGCTTCGCCAGACTGCCTTGTTATTTTAAAGCCTCTCCTCCGTATGGTGCCACGCTGTAGTCCCAATATTTCAGTATCTTCAATGGGAGCATCCATCCAGTTATCCGATATCACGTTGCCCTCTAGTGGCAACTACTTAGCTACTCTCGCTTCACTCAATCCAGCTCTTACATGTTTTAATTTCTTTTCCTTCTGCATTTCCAGTTGGTTTGTGCTGTTTCATTATTTATTATAGACAGGATAGATAGATAGATAGATAGACAGATAGATAGGTAGATAGATAGATAGATAGATAGATAGATAGATAGATAGATAGATAGATAGACAGACGGACAGATAATAAAGGTGTACATAAACTACCAGACACTAGAGACAGAGAGCAGGAAGGAGTAGAGGAATATGCCACTGGCAGCTGCTGAATGACTCTCTGGGAATGCATTAGGCTTGTGGATTTACCTGAACAATAGAATAACAGAATCACAGAGGTTGGAAAAGATGACTAAGATCATCCAGGTTAACCATCAACCTCATTGCCACCATGCTTACTAAATCATATCCTTCAGTGCCACATCTCCACAGTTCTTGAAGACCTCCCGGGGCAGTTATTTCACCACCTCCCTGGGCAGTCTGTTCCAATGCCTCACTACTCATTCTGAGAATAAATTTTTCCTAATGTCCAACCTGGACCTCCCGTGGAGCAATTTGAGGCCATTGCCTCTCCTCCCCACATCTCTAGATATATACCTCTCCATCACAACCTCCTTTCAAGCAGTTGTAGAGAACGATAAGGTCTCCCCTAAATCTTCTCTTCTCCAGAATAAACAATAGCAGTTTCCTCAGCCACTCCCCATAAGAATTGTGCTCCAGATCCTTCATAGTTTCATTGCTCTTCTCTGGACACACTCCAGAGTCTTCTTGTCTTTCTTGCAATGATGGCCCCAAAACTGAACACAGTATTCAAGATGCACCATCACCAGAGCAGAGTACAAGGGAATAATAACCTCCCTGCTCCTGCTGGCTGCACTGTTTATGATAGAAGGCAGGATGCCATTGTTCTTCTTAGCTACCTGTCAACTAAAACTCCATACAAATTTCCTCTGTGCAGCTTTTTAGCCATTCTGCCTCAAGCCTGTAGTGATGCATGGGATTGCTGTGACCCAAGTGCAGGACTCAACACTTAGTCTTGTTAGACCACATGCAATTGGTCTCAGATCATTTATCCAGTCTATCAAGTTCATTTGAGTTCATCCAGAGCATTTATTCATCTGAATATTCATATAACTGGCTTTTTTAAAAGTGCAAAGATATATCCTATGTGCATGGGACATGCTGTGACAGTGTCTAATCACTATTCTTTCCACATGAAGAAATAATTACAATTTTCCTCTAAGATGAGCACCTCAGTTGTTTCCTCTACTCAATGTTTTAATACAGCATAATTTTCAACTTTAAGGTAATTGTCTTTGGTTTTGTTTTAATTTATTTTCCAAAGACACTACATCCCAGTCAGACTTCCAGAAGACATGCATTCAGTCTGTCTGGACTACACAGTCCCTTTGAAAACTAGTTATACAGACCGAGCAGACTGCAGATCTGACAAACATTTTGGGAAAGCCCAGGTAATGGAAAAGCTCATTAATTGAAAATGCTTTTGTTATCATGAGTGACTATTAAACACCCCCAAAACAGAGTCCATGCTATAAAAACACTATAAAAGCTCTTTCATTCTCTTTGATTAATACCACTGCTACAAATACAGCAGCATTATATATTTATTCCAAACAGGATAATATCTATTCTACCTTAGCTTTA
Organism: Perdix hodgsoniae; assembly: GCA_035772895.1. Taxonomy (NCBI): domain Eukaryota; kingdom Metazoa; phylum Chordata; class Aves; order Galliformes; family Phasianidae; genus Perdix; species Perdix hodgsoniae. Next base: position 173,484 of record JAPSGF010000160.1, read on the forward strand.
ACTCACTGTTTTCCTTCTCTTCTGCAATCTTATTTTAGACTCACTTCAATTTTAAAGTGCTTCATAAATTATGAGGCCAGTGGTGAGCATTGCCAGAAATTAGTATCCATGTTAACATGCCAATCCCATAGTAACGAGGAATCAAAATGATGGACAGCACATAAATTTCTAAATACTGAATAAAGTGGTGAATGAGGTGTCCCAGATTCTCAGGAATACGCTCTGGGCCTTTTCATATGACCCAGAAATATTTTATATATTTTTTTATATTTTATTTATATATGTATATACATTACATATATAAATAAATATTTATATCTATTTACATGTATATATAATTTATATTCATTATTATTATTATTTATATATTATTTATATTATTATTATTTATATGTATATAATATATGTATGTATTTTTATTTTTTTTTTAAGAAAAAAGTCAGATTTCTTAGTGTCTGATTGTTTTGATATTCTGGAAATGATAGACATACAATCCAGCAAATACTCTGTAGGACTCTGGAAGACTTGCTTGCATGTACTAATGAGCTGAAGACACCATCTGATACAAATGGACAGTATCCATTTCTATCACCAGAGGACAAGGAAAAGCTCTTCTGCACACGTGTCCTTGAAATCTGTTTACATTAAGCAAAGTTTGCCTAAAACATAGAAAGATTTTATATGCAGCATTTCTGCTCCTTTCTACTTGTCTTCATTACAGTGCTAACGTCAGCTCTCTAATCAGACCAGCCTTCTGGTTTCAGAAATCTAATAAGCTACTCTAACGTTTCCAAGATAAAAGGTACTAATTGCAGCACTGATAAAGATATGCAACTGAAAACAATATAAGCGGCTGCTAATTTCTGAGTCTGCTAGTGAGCTGCATGCCATTATTTTCTCCATGGAGACACTGCTGCTCCTGGACGAAGTGCCACATGGAGAGGCTTAAGATCCTATCAGAGAATGGCACTGCTCCACATGGAGCTGACCAGACAACTGATTCTGTATTTTGCAATCAACAGACCATCTTTCTTGGAAGAAAAAACACATTCCCTGTGGCTACAGCAGGGAAACAAAACAATGCCAGACCCCTTTCCTGGAAGGCAGAAAAACATTTTCACAAACATAGGAATTAATATGGAAGTTTTGTAGAACTGGAACTTAGGCTGGTTTGTTTTCCCAAACAGATTCATCCATCTTTAATCAGCAACACCAGCTGTCCCTGCTGGGAAAGTCTGCATCTCTTTTTCTGCTTGTCCCTGGCTGTGCTGAGCCAGCATTTCCAAAAGTAATTACCTCACCAAAGTGCAGTTGAACACACAGAAATACTACAAATTGCTAATTTGGTGCCAGCTACACAGATTCACCAAGCTGAAAGCGCAGGTTCAGCTCAACAAAAATCACAAAAGAACTTCAGGAAGGACAGGTTGCTTCACAGCTGGATGGGAAGGGATGACTGGCTGCTGATGGAATACAGATCCAAGACATTGTCTCAAGCTGCACATTTGAGAAGTGCTATAGTGCTACATAAAAGAGAGCAAGCTTTGCATATGCATGTGTGTGTACACCAAGAGAATGATAGCTAGATAGCTATGGTTAGGAGGGTCATGTGATAAAGCACCAAGCAGCTGAACAACAAATGCATTTCTTTACTTCAAATTACTTTTAGTGGCAATACTCTAACATTTCATGCTCCTGAGATAAACTGATTTGTTGTCAGCAGTCTTGATTTTTATGTTCTAAAGTTGTGATTATAGTAGAGTAAGAAAGTAGTTCACAGTGCTAAAATCAAATTACAGTATAAACAAATGATCTGTAATCGTGAAATTGAAATACTATCTCCTTTTGGCTACACCTTACCATGACTCGATGTCACCCTTTGCCATAAACTCAGTTGCAAGTCTTCCATTTTAAGTGATAAACATATAAGCCCACTCACAGCGACTTCACTGCTATTCCTCTGTTATTCATCTTGAATATTAAAATAAACACAGTCCACAGGTAAAGTACTACTGATGTCTAGTCTTTGCCTAACATTATGCACAGTGCTAAGATACACTGCCTTTCATCTTGAAGGATCTCATAGTGCAATACTGTCTGTTATGGAAATTGCTTATTCTCCACTGAAACTCAACTGTCACTGAGAAAAAACAGCATTAGTTAATACATTCTACCCATACCTCTGTGTGAGCCACATGAAGCTATTCTAATCTTGTCTTTTATCAGTGCTGTCTATACATCGTTATTTTTTTTTTAAGTTTGGGCATTGTAAGCACTAATTCCTTATGCAAAATCTGTTAACCTTAGAGTGAGTTATTCTGTATTTCTTATTAGTAGCATCTTTCCAGCACTTAAATATGGTCAATAATTGAAGACTGTGGCTTGACAGTCTATCTAAAGCAATGAAAGGGGAGTACAAGAGTAAAAGGAATCTCTGTCATTAACAGCATTTGTACAGTTTTGTTCTGCATTCATTTTGTCCATTAAATTAATTTTGAAGTCTGTTTAGTTGAATACCTCCATAATAATATTCAAGAGTCTTCTGGGAGCAGTCCTGCAGTGAAAGTGCTCTGGGGGAGCCATTCCAGTTATATAATAGCTGAAAACATGGCACACATCCAGCTTATCCGGTCCTTTGCATCTGCATGGTGGGATTTACACATCTATAAAATGAGCATATTACTCTACAAAATTATTTCATCTAGGTGAAACAGCTAAATAAGCTGGGGGAAAAAAAAGAAAAAAAAAAGAAAAAAAAAGAAAAAAAAGAAAAAAAAAGAAGAAAAAAAAAGAAAAAGAAAAAGAAAAAAAAAGTCTATTTTGTGTCCCAACTTATTGTAATGCATTAATATGGATTTATACGTATTAATGCATACAAATGCAATTTTGCCTCCATCTGCGTTCAAAGAAAATAATTAATCTCAATATCATTAATCTCAATGAGAAATTGGCAGTATTACCTATGAGGTTTATAGGGCCACATAAACACAATAGTGCCATCTACACTTATTTCTATTGTGTAAGCACGATCTGTGTAGTTATTATCACTTCACAGAGTCTCATGTTCCACATTGTGAAATTTGCATGAAAACAGCAGCTGTGCAACAAGAGTAATTGCAAGAAAGGACTGGGGTTAAAATAGGCAACTATGAATTCTCTTTGGCAAAATTGGCAAATTCATCAGAATTAGCTTCTGCATGACCAGATGAGATAGAATCGTACTATGAGCGTGTGGCTCCTCTAAGTACTATAAAAGTTACCATTAATTAAAATGCTTATTTTCCATCTGTACTTTGGAATCCATTTCTACCCAGTCTGCTCTGTGTGTGCATTCCTGCAGAAACTTTGCAATCTGAGCATTTCTGTTAAGATTTCGTTTTCAGTAGCAGAATCACAGAATCACAGAATGTCCAAGGTTGGAAAGGATCTCAAGGATCATGAATCTTAATCCTTAATCCCTTTCTTGTAAATGGGAGTGACGTGACCCTTCCTCCCGTCATCCGGGACCTCACCTGACAGCCATGACTTTTCAACTATGATGGAGAGAGGCTCAGCAACCACCTCAGCCAGCTCCTTCAGAACCCTGTGATGCACGCCATCGGCCCCATAGACTTGTACACATTCAGTCTCATGACACAGTTGGGAACAGAGGAGAGAGAACCAAACCGTAACTGTTTGCCATTTTTATGCCTCTAAAGAAATTATCTGGAGAATCTGCTAACGTATCTCAAGAACCACTAAACAGAACTCTTGGCAGTGACCACTGAGATTGCTGTCTCAATATGATCTGCCGCAAGGAAAACAATCCTTGGTGTTCCCAGAAGACTAAGAACAGGGACAGAGCAAAAAGGTACATACAAACAGACCCTTGAAGACATACCCTATTTGTGGTAATATCTTAAAGGAAAAGACAGATGTGGCCAGATAAGCCTGGATTTCTTTCATCACACCTTTAGTACATAAATATTTGTTAAAATTTGCACGAATTATAATGCTTATAATTTTTGAGTTTTAAAGTGAGGCAGGATTTAAGCATAATATTAAAACACAGTGCAGTGAGCAGGATGTTGGAGGATGAAGGATAAAGGTGGCAGCAGCTCAAAATGGGTATTTAATAGCAGCTACAAAAATTCGGACCGTTACATCTGCTAATCCTTTTATAGTACATTCTGCATCTGCTATTGTTTCATGATGCATACTGAATATTCTATCCCTTTCCCTCAATGTTTTTCTCATTATAATTTTATTTTATATTACATTAAATTAAATTTCCTGTTTTCTGATACTGCAAAATCATTTCAATAATATTTTTCAAAGATTTCAATGTCCAGACCATCCTGAGCACCAGCACCTGTAGTCCCTACTTAAGCCTAAATTCAAGTCGTCACCTTTCCTTGTTGGAATAATTGGAGTGTTCCAAGGAAACAAAACAAAACAAAACAAAACAAACAAACAAACAAAAAACAATGAATCCTTTTATGTTCCTGGTATGGCCATTGAAATGACAGACAGGAAAATTGGATATGTCCATAAGAGCCGGGCTATTCCTTCTGGCAAAGAAACACATCTGGAGGCTACTCTTGATTGGAAGGTACTCATCCATACTTGTAGCAGTTCTTGTGACCTACAGAGGCTAAGGTATTGCTTGCACTAGTCTACATATGACTTCAAGGCTACTCTGGATAAACTGCAAACAGTACTTTAGATATAGTACTGAAGTTGGATGTAATACCAGTGTTGCACAAAAACAACACCTGAAAAGATTCTTCATTCGGATGACTGAGAGAGCTAAGACTAAACTTGATATTACTTCTTCCAGCTAAATCTTAACAGCTAAGTATGTGTGTACTACTAGAGGTAAGGCAAATCAGGTCAGGTCTCTGTCATTGGAAGAGCAGTATCTCAAGGTGCTCACATGAACCTTGTCCTTCTGGAACTGCTGGACTTGTTGACACATAAAAAATATAACATAATGTTGCTCTGATGGCACTCACACAAGTAATGTCACATGAAGCAGTTTGCATCAAACAGCCAGACCTCCACCAAGCACATTTAATCCGTGCATTTTATACTATAAATAAATAAATAAATAAATAAATAAATAAATAAATAAATGTATACTTGTTCTCAGAACACTTTAAAAGTCTTCCTCAGGCTACTACAATCAGTAGCACTTGTGTCTCCAACTGAAATTTAATAAACAAAATTTGTTTTAAACCCATCCCAACTAAAATCCTTTATTTCACAATTTTCTAATCCTTCCTGTTTTATATAGTCCTGATTTCCCTAATGTTTTCATTGCTCCTCTCTAGTACAATAAAAAATGTGATAGTTAAGGTCTCATGTCTGCCTGTGCTAACTCAGCAGCCAGCCTGTACTTTCAGTGAGCCTTATGCATCTGTCTCCTAGGGCTCAAAGTAATTTATCTTTCACACAGCATCAAGGGGAAAAACCCAGACCAAGTGAGCACAGCCAGTCCCAAGAAAAGTCTTTATCATTATCATTATCTTTATCATTGTTTACTTCAGACAGCAAGCACTTGAACCACAGCTATGATCCCTGATGCCAAAGGCTGACACAGCTGTAGCAAGCACCAAGATGCTCAGTATCTGTGCCAGTTATGAATGATACATGTACAAAGAGTAAGGTTTACTGTGAGCAATGTTAAAGAAGGTTTTGATCATCTGATCAAAGAGTGCTGTAAATCAACTTGCACTTTAAAGTAGTGAATACAAAGTTTTTTTCCTTCACAAATGGAATTGACTTGCTATATGTAGGGTAAAGCTGTTTATAACACACACTACATTGTTTGAATTGCCATTTTGCACTCTGTGCTCGGATGTTTTAAAACAGTGGGGGAAAAAAACAAAACAAAACAAAACAAAAACAAAAACAAAAAAAACACTTGAAAATTTAAATAAATTTTTAAAAATATTATTTGAAGTAGGAAGGATCTATCTGTTTTAGATGCTTAGATAGCAGTAAGAAGTATGTATTTCTTCAAGTAAATCATTAGGTTTTGCATTTAATGGGATATATTTTCTCACTGACCTTGAACTGAGTAATCAAAAGAGATTTTGAATTTTTTGCTCACCGTGGCTTCTACAACTCAGGTAGAAGTCCATTTAACCACCTCAAGATTTCTAAGGAAAGTGTATCTTGCCTCCACTGATAATCTAGGTCAAGGCTACTGTAGATTTCTGTGGTAGACCTCTAAGATGTTTTTGCAGGAATTTGATACTACAAATGCCTCTCCATGTTGACTGCAGGAGGAGGTTATAGTGACCAGCATAAAGAGCGCTGCCACAGAGTGCCTGATCTTGGCTTTTAATATAGGCAGGTGTGATGAGTATTAAAGAATGAGAGATGGTACTCTTGATTGTGCTCTGCTCTGGGTTGCCCTAGGACTAACTAACAGAGTCTTCTATTTCTTTACTGCAGCATTTAGCATGGGACAATTCACCTATGCACCTGCAGAGGAACTTAATATTGAAGAAGGCCTACACATCCAAGTTTTTAATACCAATTATACGGCTCAGAGTGCTGCGTCTGCAAAGATAGGTTGAGGCTTGTTCAACCTGGAAAAGTCTCCAAGGATACCTCGTTGTGATCCTTCAGTACCTCAAAGAAGCTTGTAAACAGGAAAGGAACAGACTTCCGACACAGTCTAGTAGAGGTAGGATGGATTTAAACTAAAAGAGTGGAAATTTAGGTTAGATATTAGAAGGAGACTCTACTCAGAGAGTGATGAGGTGCTGGCATAGGCTGCCCAGAGATATTGTGGATACCCCATCCCCAGAGGAATTCAAGACCAGGTTGGATGGGGCCCTGGGCAGCCTGATCTGATGCAGGGCAGCAAGCCCTTGGAGGGGACTGGAACTTACTGGTCTTTTAGGTCCCTTCAAACCCAAGCCATTCTGTGGTTTTATGATAGCTCTAATGAATAACAAGTTAAATGAAGTCTAAACGTTATGCCTAATGGTCATGTGCGTCCTGCTTGTCTCATCTGATTTGAATCCTAATACACAAAACAAAATGCAGTCATGACCCATGACAGAAAACCATGTTTAGGATCTTCATACAGACCACCTCTTTGCTCCATAGTAAGACAGCTGTGCATGCAGAACAAGGTGCAAGGATTTACTTTACAGTGTTATGATTATGGTCTGTCTCAGCCTATGTATGAATTATCAAGAGCAATTACAATGCATTTCAGCTGTCTTACTATCATTCTAGCAATGTCAGTGCCTGTCAGAGCAATTGTTTGGAAAAGCATGCATAAAAAGCATTTTTGCTTTTAATACAGCCAAAAAAATTTCAGGTAAATAACAAAAAACTTCATAAACAGAATAGAGAAGCAAAGTATCAAGCAGAAGGAACAGAAAACTGGTTTGGAACTTAAGAATGAAAATCAGTGAATCCCTTGACCGTACATGAGCCCTTTTTTCTTTTTTCTTTTTTCTTTTTTTTTTTCAGCAGAGTTTTCTTTGATATTAAACTATCTTCAGATCATGCACGTGAGAGTGAAATGAAACAGAAAAAAAAAAGTAACAAAAGATAAACTCATCTTAATATGTATTCTTGGAACAAGCTTTTCAAATTTTCATATTATCTCCGTGTGTTACTTCTAAATACTCAGAAAAGTTGGGTCATTTTCAAAATCTCAGCAAATAAAAAAATGCAAAGCAAAAAAAAAAACGATGATAAAGACAGGCAAAAGTGATTATTGTACAGATTAATTTATGTTTCTGTAGACTGCAGGGTGTTTATTCTGCTTGGGGTTTCTAGAAGGTGCTCGAAC
>JAPSGF010000160.1:181294-200143 GCA_035772895.1 Perdix hodgsoniae
AATAAACGAAGCTTTTCGCTCACATTGGGTTAGTGTGCTTCCCTAGGCTTATCAGCAGGTACCCTGGCCAAGTGGGTTTATTCCCGACAGTAGACTAATTTACAACTATACCTTTGAGAGTCTCACTAGAATTTAGAACTTCTATTTTTTTATTAGTTGGGTAGTGATTTGAGGTGTTCACAAAGCACCTTTTACTGAAACGAGGTCATGTCACAGGAAGAGTCCATTTAGTTCTGTGACTCCATCATATGCATTTGTATCTGCAGACTGTAAATCCCAATGTAAATTTTAATGTATCAGACCAAAGAAATAGAATCCATTTTGCTTAAAGTGTATAAAAACAAATTCTGAGTAACATACTACAGCGTAGAACAAAAAAAATTGTACTTAGGAACAGAAACCAGTTCTTTTAATACTGACTCTGCCTTTAAATATCTGCTAATGTACATACAACTGGAGTTTCTCAGAAACCAAAATCCTGAGATTAAATCTGAAGGTCCAGTCACTTTGTATAATGCACAAGTAAACTGAATGTTAATGGTCTATTATTGACTACATACTTAGCCTGGATTAGCTCCAGTTTCTTGAGCTAATAGTGCTGGCCAAAACAAAGCGTGAACCCAAGCCCTTAACAATACTTCATTAAGCATAACCATTCCACATGCTACTGAAGTCAGTGACTCGCTCTTAAAATGGCTTTCAATAGTTGAGTCACATCTGAAACTACTGTATAGGATAAATGTAGTAAGGAAAACAAACAAACAAAGAAACAAACAAACAAAAAAAGAGCAACGATAACAGGATAAAAAATGCATTCATAGATCTTGCAAACATATTTGGTAATTCTTCATTATTCAGTGAAAATATTTTCATTCAAAGTGTAAAAAAACATATTTAAAAGGAGAATTTGGCTCTTTTGAAATAACAGAAGAAAAAAAAAGTTTTTTTTTTTTTAAATCACTTTGTTTTTGTTTAGTTTCTCATTAGATTGAATTAATTAATTTGAATCTGAAGATTATTTTATTAACAGATTTATTTAGCTTTTTGGCTGATGAGCAAGACTTCAATGCATTCTAGCAAAAGTTATGTTAGACATGTAATGACTATATATTATGAACTTAATGCAAAGTATACAAAGTGTAAGTAGTCCAGCATAAGGCCTGGAGTGAATAAAAGCCTCTAATCCTTTCCAAAATATTTTTCTATATATTAAATATCAATATTTTTTCATCTGATTTTTGAATGGGAGTTCATTAATAGATCTTTTTCCATGTAGCTCATTTACTGTTCAGTATTTTATAGACTCATATACATCATGCTGAGGTTTATGTATATGGGAAATGGATGTTGACAAGAAAATATACATCCACAGAACTTTGGTCTCAAAGAATGTACAAATTGAATGCCATAAATATAAAGTAATTAACAACAAAGGAAAACAGTGGCCTCTTTTTTTCTCATCCTTCTATCAGATGCTGATAAGAGGCAGGCAATGAATTCAGAAAACAAAGGCTCATTTAGAAAATGTCTTGGTACACATCATCTTGAAATTACAACTGGGACAAATCAATGCAGAAATACAAAAGAACAACTACAAGTTGGTCAAGTGGCCAATTTTTCTATAAATAGAGAAAATTAGCTAACACTGGGACTTTGAAGATGGCCTTGTTCTGTACAATATAATTCTATAATTCTATACACAGAGTACCTACTCCCTTTTTAAGAAAGCTTGCCTTTCTTAGTCTTTTGGAAGAAAATTGCATAAAATGCCTTCCATTTCATTCATGTCAGAAATATAAAATGTGTCCATCATGGAGGCTTGATGATGACTTCCCCAACCTTTCTGCATCATGGCAAAAAGTAAACATTGAATCTTTGTTTGCTGGAAAGCATGAAAGAAAAATATCTGTAGCACCATATGCCCTGGGCTGGGCAGCACTGATGATTGGTTGGGAAATGTGTACTCTGTGTATAATGTGATAAATCGTCTCCAGTTTCTGTCTACCAAAATGTTGATACTTTTTTTTTTTTTTTTTTTTTTTTTTTAACAGAGGATTTTTCCCTCTAAGTTGAAGTATCTGTTGATGTTACTCCTGGGATGCAGCAGCTTAACCTTTCATTTCTGTGTGTGTGACTAAAGGCATAGGGTAGCCTCCTGTAGACACTGCTCAGTGTTTGTGATCTAGGACCTTGAAAGTGTTCACCACAAATGGAACTCAGCTCAAGAATTAGTGACAGTACAGTTATATCAGAGGAATGCTGCAGCTAAAGTATCATATATAAATCAAAGGCCAGAGTGTATTTGTACATACAGCAACATGCTAACCTGATTGTTTCATGTCTGGTCCAAAGGATAGTTGTCTAGCAACACACAGACTAATATTGTTTTTGCTGATTCCTGAGAAAAAAAAGCCATTCATTTCAAACCTGTACACTGGAAATTATGGTGGCAATGTTGAAATACAGAAAAGTTTGTGCAAGATGTATCCCGTGAATACTCAGACTGGAAAAGAAAGAAAACTGTATGCAAGTTTGTCAGGACCTATTAAATCAGTACAAGGCTGGAAAAGACAGTTTCCTGGATTGTCAAATTACAGGTGGTGAGACACTGTGTCACCACCATGGAGTCAAAATGACAGTCTATAGTGTGAGCTTCCCACTGGAGAAAAAGATCAAGACACAGTAGTGTCTCAGAAGGTTAAGTGATCTGCATTGTCTTTTGGGATAGGAAACGTGATCCTTCAAGATTTCCTGGAACTCACACAAAGCATGAACTCTGACCACTACATCATGGCACCAACTAAGCTGAAGGCTTCAACTTCCAGGATCAGGCCAAAGAAAACAACCTTTCTCTCGCAATATGATAATACCAGCCCTCATACCAGTTCCAAGACCATGGAGCATGTAATCAGTCTTGGCTGGATTGTATCACCACACCTACCATATAGTCCAAATCTGATGCCGTCTGACTTCCACCTACTTGGGCCAATGAAGTATGGAGTAATGTAGCAACATTTTTCTAGAAACAACATCATTATGGCACCTGTGAAACAGTGGGTCACCTTCATTGGAATAGATTTTAAGCACGTGTCATACAGGGTCATTGCTGGTGAAAATGCAGAGTTAATGGTGGTGTTTATGTTGAGTTTTCTAGCTTAAAATTGCTAGAAATATTGTTGTTCTCTTTGCATCTGTGATATTTTGCATGAAAATAAATAAGACTATTTACTGTCAGAGCAACCTAAGTACATTACAGAATATATATAGATAATATACAGATATGCATGCACTATTCATAATTTTAATGTGTTTATATGACACTGGGAGCTTTTTGGGGAAAAAACACCAAGTTATACCAGTCAACCGAGGAATTTCCTAACTTTCGATGTATACAGGTTTGTATCATTTTAGTTGGCTCTAGCTAGTTTCCTTTACATATACATTTAATTAGTTACATATTTAAAGCAGAAAAAGAATCTTTCTGTAAACATGCAGATAACAGCAATCTGCGCTACAACTTGCACACAGAAACAAGTTCAGTGTTCCTGGTATTTCACAGTCCAGATCATGCCAGGTGATGGGAAGTGTCAATTACATGAGAGAAGTGCAGGTGATATTTTCTGCATCCATACCTGTTAGATCTACTGGCTGTTTCCTCATGAGGATGAAGTTATGGACATAGCTGTATCTGTTGTCCCTCTATAGCCCCTGAGTATGTATTCACGAAGTGTACTCCATTGCACAGACTGGCTGCTCAGATTGCTCTCTGAGGGCAGGATTTAGACTCAGCTGAACTTTTCATGCAGTGTGCAACTTATAAAAAAAAAATTGGTTTTCAAAATAAATTACAGCTTTATGTTAGTAAAACAGAAATACGGTTGGCTCCTATGTGGCTTGTTTATATATTAATACGGCCTCTCTGGTTATTTCTTTTGGATTAATTGGCCCTATGTGTGTAAAATGCTGGGATAGATATTATATGTGAGAGGTATATTATATCTAGTATGAGACAGGAAATCTTATTATGGTGGAGGCAGAATTATATATAAGGGTAGCCAAGAAAGCACTGCATACAAAAGATCTATGCACAGCTCTTACCCAGTATGGAAAGTTTGACACTTGCCCTTAGAAACATAACTTTTCTCCTCAACAATGATGAAAAATTTTTAAACATCTGTCTTTCCCCCAGAAATAATATATAAAAGTATAGGATATGTTTACACTGTATAATTGATTAGAACAAGAACTCTTAACTTCAAGATTTATGAAATATGCCAGCCTCATCCCTAATACATAGTATTTATTCCTGGATTTACTCTGACACTTTCTTGTAATACTGAAATATCGTGGGAGTGCTGCTGCAGCCTGTATGCTCATAATGAACCCATGGCCATGCATTTTGCTCTGAGGAGAAGGTTGGAAAAGAAGACCAATCTGCATCAGTCTAAGAGCTCACGCTGCTAAGAAGTGTAGCAATATCACCTTGAGATTTTTAATAGTGTGAAGGAAAGTTCCACATGATGAAGGGAGTCATATTAATGTAGACTCTTTTCCATTTTATTTATTTATTTATTTATTTATTTGTCTATTTATCTATTTATTTATTTTTCCGAGATAGCTTTCGGAAATGTTACTTGTTACATCCTAATCCATTAATTAATGTTTTAACATCAATTTTTGATAGTCTAATGGGGATCCTCATGCCAGAGACAAAGCAAACAAATAAGTGGCAGGGCTGACCAGGTCTACAAGACTTGAGTTAGAATCTTGACCCCGTACTTTGTAAGAATAGAGTAACTTCCTAACTTAGCAAAAAAAGAAAAAAAAAAAAAAAAGAAAAAAAGAAGGAAAAAAAAAATGAAAGAAAAAAGGAAAAATAGAAATCTAAATAATTGTTCTCAGTGTAATATCCTTGGTGACATGTACATTTTATGACATCAGAAGAAACAAGATAGTTTAATAGCTCCTCTGCGGTATAATACTATGAAGCTATTAAAGGAAAATGTAATATACAGAATGTGCAAAATAGATAAAATTATGTTGATATATGACTTTGTTCTCATATGACTTGAATACACTATACTGCCAGTTCTTTGATGACCACAACATTTACTTCAAAGTCACTGTTAGTATCATTTTTCTTCCTCTTCCTATTTTCATTTATTCACTCTTAAATTACTATTATTATTTTGTTTAAAGTACTGTAATATTTCTTCTATCACAGTTTGGCAGAGGATGGCACCTTTTCCTAAAAGGATGAAGAGGTGAGGCATAAGGGAAATTGCTGTTGAAAGCTCTGTTCTAAACAGTGTGAGGAAGACAGAAACTTTCAACAGATATTTTTATCTATTTTCTGTGACAAAGTAGGAAGGAAAAGCTATCTATAAGAAAGAAGATTGCTTCATTCTGAGAATAAGCAGTGATGTACTTAATTCATGATTCTACCAGAAAAGAAATGGAGGTCTGAAAAAATCATATTGAATATTCATAATCGAACATTTTGAATACCCTTGTTCCTGAAGGAAAGGTTTTGTTGCCTGAGTCTGCTAGAGAGCTTTTTGAGATAGCAAGCCACTTCAATACTTCAGTTTCTCTGCAGTTTTCAGGTACTATCATAATACACTTGTGCTTAAAAAAATATAAATAATAAGAACCCAAACTTCAGTATAGTTAAGGGAATTACTACATCATGAAATAGATCAATATAGATGAATCACAACATCACTCTTTAAATCCATTTCTCAAGAGCAACTTTGATAGAACAGATTTTCTGTAAGGTGCTCCAAGATGGTCCTTCTAATGAATCAGATTTTAGACATTTTGAGCCAACAACCCATGAAAAGAAAAAGTAAATAACCTTTCATGATGACATATGCAGGATTTGTAACCCTTCGTAAACCAGTTCAGAGAAGTGTAGATGACTGTTTTAGAGGATTAACAGATATGCTCCTAATCCAATAAAAAGCGTTGCAGTTTAGTCAGGTGAATAGGAAATGGGGGGACAAAAAATGCTGAGGTGTTGTGATAGAAGTATATTCGTAGGTGTTCTAAAACATCATTTACCCGGTTGTAGGATCACTACAACAGGATGTCCACAGAGGTTGTGGAGTTTCCTATGGAGATATTTAAACCCATCTGGATGCCTGCTTTAGCGAGAAGGTGGAACTCAGTGATACTCTGATGTCCTTTCAAACCCCTGAAATTCTGTGGTTTTGTGATTCTGTTACTTCATTTTTGAAATTAAATAGAATTTATTATAAATCTGAAAAATCGGGTACTATTTGAAGATATTGGTCTTACCTTTAGTTGGCAACATTATATTGAAATGACATATGTTTGGCAAATACATTTAACTCACCTGGTTTATGCTTGTTCTTTTGGTAATTCCTTAACTTCTATATGGAATTTCTCTGGTTGTATGAGAATTTTTCATGTCTTAACTCTCACACTGTCTTCACCAAAATAACAATAATCTTGACACCTCTACTATCACATGCAAATCCCAAATTTTTTCCATATCATACAGAAGTTAGTCAGGGCTTAGAGTTGAAGAGTGATCAAATGGAATAGAAGTATTCAATACTGGTCAGAACTGACAGAATTAAGTAGGGATTTGTTTAGTTCTATTTATTAAAGCACACAAACAAAAACCTTTATTTGATGATTTAGTCTTTTACAGATGTCTTATGTAAAAATAACTGCTTCATTTGGGGTCAGGAAAGATCTTACCCTTCATCAAAATGGGAAAAATATTAAACATTTTTGTTGCACAGCACTTTGGATCTGCTGATCTCCTTCACATTATGAATTCCCCAATTAGCTTGGATACTTTAAAGAAAGAACATGCTTCTGTAATCAAAAAGAATACAATTACTCTTATCAGAATTTACCTAAAAAACAAACAAACAAAAACAAACAAACAAACAAACAAACAAAAAAACAGTTGTATTTTGTACTATTTTTGACTAAGAAACACTTTTCTGAAGGAGGTAGGTCTGAAGGTGTATAGAATTATGGAATAATAAAATAATTAATTTTGGAGAGGAGATCTGGACATCAATTAACATAACTCCTGTTCAAATCTCTGATCACTGTCACAATAAAGTAAAAATACAAGTATATTCATATATTTCGGTACACTCTTCAACACCTGTATCATCAAAATTGTACTCTGCACTTGAGATGAGAGTCTAGTACAATTACACTTCTGCAATCTGTCTGAAAAATGACTTGTCTGTCCTAGCAACACATTTGACTTTTTCACTATGCAGTCATATCAGAACTTAACAAACTTTCCCTGATTCACCTCTATGGCCAAGGCTCTCTCTTCTATCTTTTCCTAATTAATGAACTTCAAAATGGTAATGGACAGGTTTGAAACCTGTCTTCCAAGCATACTTTATACTATCCCCTTTATGAATTTCATATCATTCCTATTATTTCTACTCCCAAGGTTACTTAATTCTTTCGCTATGACATAGCTGTACTTCTTTGTCCTCCGAATGATGCTTCCCAATTGTTGCTTCTATACCAAGACCATAAATGAAAACATTAAACACGACTGTTCCTAAAATTGATTTTTGAGTAGCAATCCCTTGTAGGCCAATACATCATTTTTGGTAGATCTTGCTGTAAACTCCCCATTCTTATAGTTTCTCTACTAAAAACAATCATCTTGATTTTAAATATTTCAGAATGGATTTCCATAACATATTCTTTTCTGTATTTAGCAGTATATTTCTTTTGCTTATTAATCAATGTTCAGTAAAAGCTGTCATGATCTAAACCAAATAAGGTCGTGTTTCATTACATCTCATATTTTTTTCCATGTAATGTCAATCATTTCTCCTTGAAAATGATTGAATTAGTGGCTTTACAATTTCACAGATGGAACAGCTGTAAAGAAACAAAAGTTTGTGGAGCTGATATGCAGGTATTTGATTTATCAGAAGTGGAACTACTGATTCAATAGAAATTTCTAGCATAGACTAGAGAAAAGGCAATGAAGAATGTAAAGATGCTGAGAGCATGGTTAAGCTTTCTTATGCAAACCGAAAGAAGAAAAGGGTTTTTGAGGCATCTGGGAAACTTTATTTGCAATTTAGTATGTGTTGGTGTTAGGGTGTATTTTGAAGAAAAAAGGGTAAAGGGAACTTCAAAAAGAAGTAGCTTTCACTGCTTCCCAATCATTTAACATTTCAGATTCAGAGCATATCTGCACTATCTCCACGACTCAGCAAAATAAACATGCCAAAATACAGTCACAGAAATATTTGAACAAAGATAAAATGCCTTCGTTCTGTGTCCTATTTCAGAAAACGAATTAGTGTCAGATGAACGGTCTTTAAGTTAGAAAAACAGGCAAAATGACCAGATTTCCTTTATGTTCTCAAGACCGTTCATTTCTATGCTTGACATTTTAACACTTTGCTTCAGTATATTTTACATGTCATTAACATTCCCTGGTGAATCTTCAAGATGAAGAGCTACAAATATAGAAGGAAAGGAGGCACTTTAACTTGCCGTATCAAAGCTCCTATTTCTCCTGTTTTATGTATTCAAATGCAGCAAAGTGAATAAGCAACAGAAAGATAATCATTTGAATAATTTTGCTATTATTCTTGCTATTATTCTTACTGTGAAATTTTCATCATCAAATTTTTAGTTTATGGAATGAATCTTTAGTCTTGGAAGGTACTTAACTTCAAGCTGTCCAAAAGTTCCCACAGAACTTGTTGCAATAATTCACATTAAGCAAATGTGTGTTTTTTGCTGAGTTCCAATACAGAAAGTTGCTAAAAGGCCTTCTGCATAGAATTTCTGTTCAAATTTCAAGAACGTATCTCATGCTGTTTGCTGTAGCTATATGTTACCCCAAATGACCTACATACATAACTGATGTACCTTGAAATGCAGTCTACATATTTTCCTCCAGAAGACTCCAATTTCTGATTAATATTGTGCTTTGCTAAGTAGTCACTGTCTGAATCTCACTGTGGTTCAGTACAATGAAGGAATGCAAAGTGCAAATCACATTAGATCAGAAAGTGAATCTATAGCCCAAGAACAAAAGTATACCAACTATCACAATGAAATTTTAAAGCGTAAGTTACACTTGAGTAGCTGAGTATACAAATATCATATTCATTTTCCCACTATTAAGCTCACATAGAGAAAAGTCCTGGAAAGTGAATCTAGATTGCTTTTTGAATTTGAAGAGATCTTCCTACCTATATAATCCCCCATACAAACTTTCCTCTACATCACCTACTTTGCATGCAGTTCTTATTATTCTCTTTCCTTGACCACGGGGAGGGCAGTAGGTGCCTCTCACATCTCTTTCTGTTAAAGCAGTATGTTTTGCTTCACTTCTCATGAGAAGAAAGAGGCAGGGAGAGGGACAATTTCAATGAGATAATGTATTTGACCTCTCTGTTAATATTCAAAATGCTGGTCAGGAAGGTCAGGAGCAAACATCAGCTTCCTTTCACACCTCTTAGCTCATTCCACAAATTAATAATATCATACTGGGAACAGCCTAGACCATGAGTAATGAATGTTAGCTGTAGTTCCTGCTGGTTGCTTCCGAGAATGCATTTATTTTTCTCATTATCTTACACACAATCTCCCAGCTATTGTCTGCTACCCTTGTTCACTCAGGAAACCTCAGAAAGTGCTAAAGATGTCAAGAAGCAATAAGCCTCATTTATTTTTATGGCCTTCATCAGCACTTTCTTTTTTGCTTAAAGGCCTATAATAGAATCCACTGATTAGAATCAGTACCATATCAGAATATAGATATGATAGCCCTTTTCTGAAGGTGAATGGGCTACTGAAGGACACTTTCTCCGTTTGGTACTTCTAGAGGATACTGAAGCAAAACAAAGTTATTTTTATTATTATTTATTTATTTTTATTTCCCCTTCATACTACTTTGGGAAACTGATACATAAAAACTTAAAAAAGATGGTCATAACAACTAATTGAAAGAAAATTCTTCAATTGGCACAATATACAAAGGTAAGGAATAATAATTAACAGCTATTAATAAAATGTATAAATAGTCAAAGACACACCTATTTGTAAGGGCCATATTTACTTTAAAACAAAAAGCAAGTAATGAACTCCTATTAGATTAGTTGAATTTTATACATGATAGTAACAAGTAAATAATGTAGTATAATAATTGTGTTCTTCCCTGCACAATTTTGACCTGAAAAATGCCCCTTTTCCAGTTCTCAGGTATATAAATCCAACATAAGTATTTGGAAGAGGAAGAGTTAATTTTCCTTAGTCTACATCTATTCTGCATAGACAGTCATAACAGGTGAAGGCTATAGAAGACTTCTAGACCAGTTCTAGCCAACAATTTCAGATTAATACAGACTTACCAGTAAATTTTACATTGAAATTACGAGCACTGTCCACATAACAATGTACTAAAACTATTATCTCTCACTGAAATGAAAAAATCTTGCAATTTATTTAGCTATGCCACTTCCATCTCATGCATACAACACTGTACATTATATTTTTGTAGTAACAAAATGTCATTTTGTCTGGGTGATCACAATAAGAGAAAGAGTTGCTGTAGAAGAATGATAACACACCAGTCTACTTTGATGTGAACTGATTTATTATGCTTTCTCAGACATAGCTTCACATTAAGACTTAGATTCTGAAATTATACAGAACTCATATTCACAGAAGCAAAAACTCATATGCAAATATTCTACATCCAGCACACTGTAAAAGAGAGAAGAAAAATGTTTTACTGCACTCAGATTAATTGGTGTGAGTTTTCACTCAAACTGAGGTAATTATTAAAACAAAGAGAAAAAAAAAAAAATTGTCATCAGGGTTTGCTGTCCTAAAATTATGTTTTAGCTGTAATAGATTTTCATAATTTTTCCCTTTTCTATATAGGGAGCCAGATTTTCCCTTTCGTGTCTCATGAGCAATGCATGCCTCATTACATGCATGGACTAATATGTAAAAAATAAGAAGCGTATACAAAGATACTGTTGTGCTTAGTTGAAACAATAAAGAATAAAAATGAATACACTTAATGCAATCACTCTTGCTCAAAGATGTAATAAAGATGCTGTAGCCAGCATAATAGCACAAGTGTAATAATTGCTCTCAAAACCTTGTTTATGCTTCATGAAAGCTTTTATGAAGGGACACAGAATATTCAATTCCAGCTGATGGAAGTGATCAAATGTCTATAATTTCCTGTTTCCAAGGAAGCATCCCATAATGATCTCTGCCCACATCCCTGACAAAAGATAAGAAGATCAGAGGAATGAGGACTCAAAGCATCACATTTGAATGTCTCAGCTAACAGATGTGCAAGAACAAATGGAAACATACATGCATGCATGTGCATGCACAGAGACCATGACTGTGGTTAGGGAAGGATGAAATATAGTCCATCACTGTAGGAGGATAGATTTGCAAGAGTTACAATCTATGACCAATTTGAGTCTATACAAGGGATAAAATGTCCCTCTGTACTTGGCATGGTGAGGACATATCTCAAGTATTGTGTTCAGTTTTGGGCCCCTCACTACTAGAAAGACACTGAAGGTCTGGAGATTGTCCAGAGAAGAGCAATAAATCTTTGAAGAGTCTGGAGCAGATGCCTTGTAAGGAGTGGATGAAGGATCTGGGATTGTTCAGAAGAGGGAGCTCAGGAGAGACCTTTTCTCTCTCTACAACTGCCTGTAAGGAGGATGTGGTAAAGTGAGGTTTGGTCTCTTCTCCCAGATAGCAGCAAGGGGACAATGGCCTTAAATTGTGCCAGGGGAGATTCAAGTTTTACACTGGGGAAAATTTCCTCTCAGAAAAAGTTGTAATGGATTGGAACAAGCTGCCCAGGGAGACGATGGAGTCACTGTGCTGGGAGGTGTTCAAGAAACACGGTGATGTGGCATTGAGGGGCATGGTAGTGATGGATTGGTTCATGGTTGGACCGGATGACCTTAGTGTTTTTTTTTTTTCAATTTCTATTATTCTACGATTCTATGAATATTTCCATGATGCCACACTACTGCATTTTGCTTCTGGAAATTGTTCCTATTTTCTTCCCTCTGAGAGCTATGTCTCTCAGGACATTTATACACTTTTTACTCAGCTGACTTCTTCTTCTGGCCCTTTATTCTGCCTTTTGGTATTGACTAGGTACAGTATACACTATGGATGCTCTCCTATATGACATTTCTGAAAGGCTGAAGTTCATTTCTAAAGAGTCATTATTCCTCTGATTGCTCTTTCCTTCCCCACTTTACAGATGTAGTGCTGACGGCTTAGAAACTGCAGATCATGTTCTTTCCATGTTCATTAGTAGAGCTAAGATTGTCTTGAGAGCAGACACAAAGCAGTTCTCCAAAGACTGTAACCTGCTGGAACAATGAATTCAACCTTATCATGCACATCTAGTGGGTTTGGGGGAATTTTATGACAGAAACCAGTCCTTGCCATTGCTCCCTGCTCTAGTACGTACATGGTCACGCTAATAAGTGCTCTGTCATTGTAGTCAGTCTGCCTCAGTTCACAGCAAAATCTGAATGCAGACTCTGAGTGCAAGAACCACTCACCTCTCCTCAATGAACTACAGATCATTAGCTGCCAGCACTGAGAGAGTTATAAACATCATACTCAAGTGAGCTGCGTAACAGAAACAAAAAGCTGAACTCCCAGCATGAGATATTATCTTACTAGGAAAAAAATAAAATAAAAAACACAAGCATTGTAGTGGGATGCACTGTGATAGCACTAAAGAGAAAACACCCTTAACATTTTTATTCAGAAATTTTCTCATTTGGAGGAAAGGATTTTTTCTATAATTTTCACAGAATCTGCAGAGTTTAAATAGAACTTGTATGGGTCAGGGATATAAAAATGTATCAACCTTTTACTTCCTAGTCAAAAGAACTGGAAACAAGTGAAATTTCTTACTCTCACTATATTCGTTTCAATGACTAAATATAGAAAACATGCCATCTTGACTCCTACCTAGAAGATATTATTCTAGGCAGAAAGACAGATAGACAGATAACAAGATAGCTTTCTTAATTCATTGAAATTATTAATAAATTAAAGTGAAATATGATTGATTCCAACATCATTCAATTTCATAAATATAAAGCTAGATATTCCCAATTTGTGGTGACATTTTTTGAAGGAAAAATTAATAATAAAGGTATGAGATGCAGAAGCAGTGACTTTTCATAAAACTGTCCAGAAGACTAAGATTCCATGTAAATCCCCTAAAAACAAAGAGAACTACAACTGATGTCAGCCACCTCTTTCATATTCAGAATATTTATCTCTCAGTCATGGCAAATCTTTTTAGTAGAAAGAAATAAATTCAATATAAGAAGTTTTAAAGTAATGAATAACTCTCGTCTATGAAGTGCTTTGATGACTCTCCTTGCCAGAATTCAGATTTTCTTATTAACTCTACAGGATGGCAGCAGCCTGAAGAGATACAGTTACAAATCAATTTTGCCATTTCTTCATAACGAGGCACTAATTGACCTCAATTTCTGATGAAGTCACACATTTCCTCCAATACTTTACTTTAATGATGCAAATATTAGAGGATTTAGCAACCAGTCATAAATGAATTCATTTTAACTCTGTGCTGCCTTTCATAGTCTTCTAATGGAAGGAATATAAAACAT
The DNA here is from genome assembly GCA_035772895.1 of Perdix hodgsoniae. Taxonomy (NCBI): domain Eukaryota; kingdom Metazoa; phylum Chordata; class Aves; order Galliformes; family Phasianidae; genus Perdix; species Perdix hodgsoniae. The sequence goes on from JAPSGF010000160.1 coordinate 194,983, forward strand.
TTTTAAAGCATTACCTTTAACAGTTAGGCTGCATTTTTTTTAGATCCTTTAATAGATATGATGATTGTCATTTTGTTAATATGTTTGATTTATCTACTTTAAAATAGGACAGAATTACAGTGAGGAAAGAAATTCATATTCTCCATAGAATGCTAATTATTACAGACTCAAAAAGATTTTATTCATGGGGCCTTAAAATATAGTATCAAAATATTGTAACCAAGCAGTGTTTAGTAAAACCTGTGTAATATCAACTACACCTTTAAGAGAAGCTGTGGGTGCCCCATCCCTGGAGGTGCTCAAGGTTGGATTTCTCCCTGGGCAGCCTGATCTGGTGCAATTGAATTGTGTTATATGACTGGAGATGCAGTATTTTTGCAAATAGTTGCTTATGCACTTGCTATGCATTGTTACCTTGTAATGAAAGCTAGAAAAGCAAAATTGCTCTAAGTACTGGCATTTAAACCTAACTTCTACACACATAGTGATCCAGTGATGAACTTTTAGAGCTGATCATTTATTACTTCCACAGTAGGAAAGATCATCTTCATGGATTAAAGCAATTTTCAGCACTACGTTCCATAATGCTATCCATATCATAACAATCACAGATTCATAGACTCATTAAGGAGAAGACCACTTAAATCACCTAGTCCAACTGTCAAACCATCACTACCAAGCCCACTAAAGCAAGATGTATGTCTTATCTGTCAATTTAAGCAGATACTTTTGTAATGCAATTGCTACTATGCAAGTGTAATGAAGAATACCTGATTCCTACAAGGAAAGAAGAAATACTACAGCCCATGAAACAGCTCCAAAACCAAATGCAAATATAAAATAAAAATAAAAATCTTTAGAAAGCAATATTCAAATATCAAATATCCCTACTCATACTGACAAGAAAACATTTCCAAATAAACAGCACAATATTGATTCACACAAAAATTCAGAGAATGGTCCTTTGGTTATCCCTACTTGCCACAGTCTTTACAGACTGCTTTTTCTGTATTTGCCCACTATGTTTTAACCCTGCCTTCAGTGGCAGCAGTATATGGTGGGAAAGGAAGTAAATCAGATTCCTTACTTCATTTAAGCAAACAATATTGCTGTGATTATAGAATCACAGAATCATAGAGTAATCTTCATTGGAAAGTACATTTAAAGACCACCTAGTCCAACTTTCTTGCGGTGAACAGAGACACCTACAGCTTGATCAGGTTGTTGGTACAAAGCTGATGCCCATCTTTTTCTAATGAATAAGTAAAATAAACTGTAATACCAACCAAAAGCAAATGAACAAACAAACCCATAAAAACAACCAACCAGCAACCAACCAGACAGCAAAGAAAAATAATATAAAAAAACCAACAAACCAAAAAGCATGAAGAACTTCTAACAGTCTGGGAAACAATTCTGGGTTCAACATCCTACAGATGGCTTTAGAACAGAGTACCCTAGTAAGAAAAAAAAAAAAAAACAAAAAAAACAGAAAAAAATTAAATGTAGAAAAAGAAAAGGGAAAATAAAAGATAAAGATAAAGAATAAAAAAGACATTTAAAACACTTGATATTTGTGCAAGGACTTCTAGTCCTAAATTTATACAGGCTGCTACGAAATAATGCAACAGCTGCAGCAGAGGAAGATGGGGAAAAGCTGAGGAGGGACAGTGGAGAAAAAGAAGAAAGAAATATGAAAGCTTTCTGATTTTAAAGAATCCATTGCAAGTAAAAACCCCACTCACTAAAAATTATTGGACCATTTTCACATAAATGCTTCTATTTTTTACAGGAGAAAGCCTGGGAAAAAAACAGGTTTTTTTTCACAAGTAATAAACCTCTTTCACTTTTTTTTATGATTCTTGTCAAAGCATATACCACATAGCGATGGGAAAGCAGCAAAAATATATTTATATTCATGGCTCTTGAGGCCACTGATGTTTAGCAAAATGAAGGAATAGTCATGATTTACCCCCAGTACAAGCAATGTAATGTCGAGAGCTTGCTTGTACTTAGTCTTCTAATCACTCTTTGGGTAAGATATCATCAGGCAGCACTTCTGTGCTGTGTGGGTGCTGGAACACTGGACAGGGACCCAGAGATCTCCTCTTTTGAGGTGTCCAAAAGACCCTGGAGATGGTGCTGGGCACCTTGCTCTGAGTGCCTTGCTGGAGCAGGGTTGGACTAGAGGGACTCAGAAGTCCCTCCAGTCTCAGATATTCTGTGATTATGTGAAAATATTTAAATAGAGTGCTTGCACCTACTTGAACTAAACTCCAGCTTAGATTAATTACACACCGCACAACACTCGCCATTAAAAATATTGAAGGGTAAAAAGATCCTGAGTTGCTTCCATTCTGAAGCAATATTTACGTTCTGTCTTCACTGGAATTTAAAACTTTTGACATGCTGCAACTCTGCTGAAAGTTGTAGAGTAATCAAACTCTAATTGTGAAAAAGAGAAGGACTATAGTGTGCCATTTCACAGATTTAAGTGTCTTCTAAAGATGCTTCAAGGGCCTATAATTAACCTAATGTGCAGTCAGTAAGATTGATAGTTAGGGAATAATTACATTAACTATATGTTCATACTCATATATCCACGTATCTACATTGCTTCATGCTCTTCAGGATGTTTTTTATTTTGTAGAGGTAATGTGACCTTTTCTCTTTTTTTTCCCTAACATTCTCATGTAGAGCATAAGACAAAATAAAGCTTTTGAACCACAGTGCTTCAAACACTCAGTGGTCATGGTGGTGATAAATGGATGGTCAGACCAGATGATCTTGTTGGTCATTTACAACTATAATGATTCCATTATTCTGTAATTCTATAACTCTATACTTGTTTAAATGTGTTTTTGTACTTGTATTCAAAATCAAGCAGGGCAAACCTGATCTGAGCCATTTTTGCGTACTAGATCTTTAACAGAAATATTTTACTGCATCATTACAGGATGATCAATTTGCATTTATTTACAGGGTATCAATTTGCATTTTATCCACGTTCCATTTTTCCCCCCACTTTCTCATATTAAAAATGTATTAAAATGTTTAAGTTGCAAAATCAAATCATAGAAATGTAATGCAGTAAACTTCAGTTCAGCTTCCATAAGTATGTGAGTATGTGCATTTTCATGATCTCAAGTTGCACGTTTAGAGATTTTTTTCCCCCGGGACTCTGCCTCATTTAATTAACAGTTAGTTTTCCCCGGTTTGACAGTGTATCTTATTTTGTATACGTGCCAAACATTATTTAACAGGAACAATTTAAATCTTGCACCAGTTCAGCATCATTAGTTTCTTAATGGCTTGAGGGATGGATGGAAGGCAGAAGGAGAAAGCAGAGGTATATGCAGAGTAGCACTGGCAATGCAATAGAGATATAGAAGTGTACTGATGGGAGCATGAGGGCTGCAATGAGGAGCAGATTCTGGCTGAAGCAGAGAGTAACAAGGAAAACATATCCTAAAAATAGTCAGGTGGGGAGAGTTATTGTTGTCTCTGTGTTCAAAGATGGCTGGAGAATGTGGTAGGAAGGATGAATTGTGGAATGAAGGGATGCCATTCAGAGGGACCTCGAGAGGCTAGAAAGGTGGGCCTGGGTGAACCTGATGAGGTTCAACACAGCAAAGTGCAGAGTTTTGCACTTGGATCGGAGTAATCCAGGAATCCATACAGACTGGAAGGAGCAGTCCTTGAGAGCAGCCCTGTGGAGAAGGAACTGGGGGTCTTGATTGATGAAAAGCTTAATATGAGCCAGCAGTGTGCCCTTGTGGCTCAGAAGGCAAATGGTATCCTGGGCTCCATCAGAAGAAAGGTGGCCAGCAGGGACAGGGAGGTGCTTGTCCCCTGCTACTCTGCCCTTGTGAGGCCCCACCTGCACTACCGTGTCCAGGTCTGGAGCCCCCAGCACATGAAAGACAGTGAGATGTTGAAGAGGTTCCAGAGGAGAGCCACAAAGACGATCAGGGGATTGGAGCAGCTCCCCTATGAAGACAGGCTGAGGGAGCTGGCCTTGTTCATCCTGGAGAAAAGCAGGCTGCAGGATGACCTCATTGTAGCCTCTCAATACCTAAAGGGAGCCTACAAACAGGAGGGGAGTCAACTCTTTGAAAGGGTAGATAACTGCAGGGCAAGGGGAAATGATTTTAAGTTGAGTGAGGGGAGATTTAGGTTGGATGTCAGGGGGAAATTCTTTACTATGAGAGTGGTGAGGTGCTGGAACAGGCTGCCCAGAGAGGTTATGGATGCCCCGTCCCTAGAGGTGTTCAAGGCCAGCCTGGATGGGGCCCTGGGCAGCCTGGTCTAGTATTCAGTGTGGAGGCTGGTGGCCCTGCATGTGGCAGGGGGCTGGAGATTCATGATCCTCGAGGTCTCTTCCAACTGGGGTCATTCTGTGATTCTGTGGAGACGTTGAAAGTTCATACCCAATTTGATGAAGATGGTTTCCCTTTGAGTAATTTGGATATGACAGTTCCTCCATACAAATGGGTGTTAACACAAAGATGCAAAGTATATTCTCTGTATTTACTTTAGAGTATGATTTCAAAGCTTGTGGCTTTTATATATTTGACTCATGATTTTTGAGTACATTGAAGTTACTTGCTGTGAGGTGCATATTTTCTCTTCAGATCAGATCAGAGGACAGATTGACTTCAGCAGTTCCTGTAATATGGGAATTACCCAGAACTAGATGTCCTAGCAAAAAAATCATACATTCACTTAAGTACAACTGTTTTCAGACATTTAAGGCACATTAATACCATCCAAGAAAAGTTCTGTCAAGCACAAATGGACATATTTAAATTAAATGTGAATTTATACTTATAAATTATAATCTCAAATAAAATACTTTCTAGAATGGTTTTTAATATTTCATTAATTGTATGATGAATAAAATTGCCTTTCTCTGTTCCCCCTCACACTATATTCCAAAGTGTTTGCAAATATTATGAGATCTTAGTTAACAGGTTTGATTGAACATTATCTTGGCTAATCCTCAGAGCTAGTAATTCTGCAGGACTTTTTTCCAGTGCCTATCTTTGGTACATTCATTCATATGCATCATGTCTGTAGCATCTCCATTGATACAGTGCTTCACAACTTTGATATTTTAAACAAACAAACAAAACCAACCACCAACCACCAACCTCCCCCC
>JAPSGF010000160.1:213901-368894 GCA_035772895.1 Perdix hodgsoniae
TGATTCTATGATTCTATGATTCTATGATTCTATGATTCTATGATTCTATGATTCTATGATTCTATGATTCTATGATTCTATGATTCTATTTATATTTATATTTAACTGGATAAACACAAAGTGATCATAGTATTTCAGACTAAGTATTTCACAGAAAGATGAATTTCCCTGATAAACTGACTATACTCCTAACATAGAGCAATGCATAAGGTTTGCTATCTTTGCGATGAGAGCACCTTGCTTGCTCACATTCAGCTTGTGATCTACCATTAACACTGTTCATTTTTTGACAGAGCTACTACACAGCCAGTCATTTCCCTGCCTCTGCTAAGAAACTGTGCTGCTCTGCCTTAATTGCAGCAAGCTTTCAGTACTGAATATCAAAGTTTCTCTTGAATGAGTCCAGATTTATCAAGGTTCCTCTTCACTGATCCTCTCTCACTTGTCTGTCAGCTGTTCCTCACCAGTTTCATACCATCTCTGTGGTTGTTTCTGAGCCATTTCTTGTCTGAATATATTTTTTTCCTTCTTTCATTTTCACCATGCTGTTTCGTTTTATCTTATGCTTTCCCTTCAACTGCAGGAGGAAGAGTGGAAAGATCACTGCAGTGCATATTCTAAGGCAAATACTATCTATGTGAAAGCATATAGTTGCAATAAAATCATTATATCCCTTTTCCATTGTCCATGTTTCAGTTACAGCATAGAGAGAAACCTGCCAAGAGGTAATAAGGTGACCTTCATGGTCTTCTTTTTCATTACAACAGAACAGTTTTCACACATGCACAGATATAAAGCTTTTCATGGAGTTGTTTTCTTAAAGATGTACCCATTGCAGATTGGAAAAATTTTGTGTAGTTGTGTTTTTCAGCAGGCATTCCTTTTCATTATCGTTTACTTTATAGACATTCTCTAGAGTGACTGAACACACAGTGGAAATGGAATAATAACAGTATCAGGAGAAAAAGTTTGCCAATAAATCAGTCTCTGCTCTTTAGTCACTCCAAAGGACAGAATGATGGCCTCTATTCTGCTGCAAAGTTTGTTACAGCAATCACCAGGGCTGCTGGTACCAAACAGGAGACACTCCAGTTAAAGGGTTAATGGAAATATGGGAGCAGAAGGCAAGGAAAGAAATCATGCACCTTCTTCCTCATGCAGACTGCAACATAGCCCAGTTGCAAACAAACAAACAAACAAAAGCAGACCTAAACACAACAATATAATTCAATCTATAGGTAGAAGAATTGTATCATGCAGTGTCACTGCGTAAATAATTCAAGTGTGAAATGCTATTAAATACAATTTAATTAACCATGCTAGAGCTTAAGGTTGCTTTGTACATAATGAAGTCAGAATTTCCTAGTCCCAAGGTATCACCTTCACCGTGCTTGAAACCATCCACTTGTCATACAAAATGACACACCACAGCAGATGCTAAATAGATATTCAAGAGAATTTTTACTTCAGATAGTGTGAAGGAAAAAAAGAGTTAAAGAGGGAATTTGCTCCAGGGAATGACATTTGCTATTTTTGCAAAATGTCTGCTATTATTCAGACAGCTTAGCATTTTGACAATTGCTTTTTATGTGTCTTATCTTGTGTTAATCCTGCTAAATTAGTTTTGTTATTTAGCCTTTTATGCTCTCTTATAAATACCCAAAACAAAACAAAACATCTATTTTGGAAAACAAAAGGTGACATGTAACTTTTCAAAAACTGACATTTCTGCTCTAATTTGTCACTTAGCATATAACTATACACACACACACAATCTTTTTTTTTCTCATATATATTGAGATAGTTTTAAAGAACTTTCTATGTCAATACAAAGTTATTTTTAATAGTTTAAAATTGTCTTGGTGTGTATTCCAGTGTATTGTTTTTTCCCTTATAGCAAAGTACCATAAATTATTTTTTTATTGACAGAAAAATATCTCTTGAGATACACTAATAGAAAAGACAATGTGTTATGTTATGAATTAAAAAACAATTTTAAAAAAATGCTTGAAAAAAAGAAAAACTGTGATGATGTAATGATAGTTTGGTCTCATTATATAATAATAGTAATAAGTCTCCTTTATTTTAACTTTGCCTTTTTTTACTAATTTCCATTTTCCTGGTGACTCTACACTGTCATCTACTGGTAAAGAATGACTTCTTTTAAGTATAGACACTTGGAACAAACAGGAAGCAGTAGGATTTGCTTTGGAAGACATCTAGCTGAAAAGCTAAAAATCAAATCAAATCAATACAAGTTTATTTAAATTTGTCTTGTTTGGAATTTGTATTGTTTGCAGTAGTGAGTGGCTAATGCTGGCCACAAGAGTGAACCTTTGGTTTATTCTACCACTAAAGCCCTTGCGGGGCATCCCATAAAAAAATCATGGGATATATGCTTTCATATTTAAATGGCACAGATTTTCCCTGCAGTGAATCACTATTATTTTGATGTTCAAAATAAAGCTTACCTTGGAACTGTTTACAGCAGTGCAGGCTGTATTCATTAACAGCACAGCTAAAGTCCAAAGCCACAGCTCTCTTTTTTCACAGTTATTCCACTTTTTGACAATATTGTTTTCACAGTCCCTTTGCTCTTATTTTTATTTGTGTGTCCCCTGCAACATAGGGTCATCTTAACTGGGCATCATCTAGCAGTTCCAGTCCTGGCATTCAACCACATGCTGTCCTTTGCTGTTCCAGCTCATGAGACATGTGCCATGTGTTTCTGACTACAGGACAGTCATGTTTCATGTTCAGTGTGGTCCTATGCCTAGACTCTGGCCATCAGCCCATAGAAATTCCAGCTGCTGCAGTGTTTATACATACATGGGAGTCCTTGAGCAAAGCAAGAGGAAGGGACTCACCCAAAGCTATGGGCTATGGTTGCAGGAAAAAGTTGTGCAATCAATAGTAACTGATGAACACTTTTGGAGTTTGCAGCTACTATGAGAAGCTGTATCATATACTTGCTGTAAATAGATAATCCTTTTCAGCTTTTGTTGATTGTGAGCCACATCTCTGACAAAGGAAACCTAGAGAGGGATACTCCTGGTATTGCCTTATGGAACCACAAGTGTCTGTACTCACATCTTCTGGGTTTTTGCCCAATGCATTATTAATCCAGTCTCTGCCTCCTCTTCCCACTACTTTTGGCTCAAAATGACATTCGCACTGGAGCATAGAAAAAAATATTTTTCCTGTTCAATTCCTTTCAGGAAAAAAATACATCTCTGAAACAGTGATGAGGCATTAGAAAGGGCTGCCCTCCATAAAAACTCAAGATAGTCAAAATTCTGGCCTATTGACCAGTTGGATATAGTTGCCTATTGGACATGAGAAAGTCCTAAATCTTATTTTTCTGAAGTTATAATTTGATGGAGCTGTTAAATTTCATGTAAGGGGTGCTGGATGAGGTACTACAGTCTGTTTTATTGAAGAATTCAAAACTAGATCACCTTAATGGATATTTCTGGCTCTTATAGTCCATAAATCTGCTATATGGGAACAAAAATGTTTTAGCACACATCACCTGATAAAATACAGAAGTCCTTCTATTACCTCAGAGACTTTAGAGCAGGAGTTTTCATGGGAGAAATGAAAGATTGATGAATTTTCACTTAGGTAATAACCAGGTTTAAAACTAAATAAACGCTTATATACGAAACGGGTGATGTGCAAAAAGTCTAAGGTTCCAAGTGAATAAGGAATAGAAAATTGCTACACTTCCCTTTTAAAATCATGAAGTATGAAGCTTTTGGGGAAAGAAAAGAAAAAGAAGAAAACAAAGCATATTGTTCCTTAGTACATAGATTAGTTAAGAATTTGGAATGCAAACATGCATCTTTGAGCAAGAAAACTGAAGAAATTTGCTACTGAAAAGCTGCAAAACTGTCATAATGGGTTTGAAAGCCTTTTGTCTAGAAATTGATATATCTGTAAAGAGGATGTTCTTTCATGTTTATCAGTTGGGACTGAAAAATCTGAATGCCTTCAACACTGTATTTCTAGCTATGTGCAAAGCTCAGAAATGTTGATTTGTTGACTGGAAGTGAGACGCTAAGAGAAATGGTGGGTGCTTTTCTTGGATTGATGTGAAAAAATCTTCTGATTCACTAAAAATATAGAGATTTGAAATTTGAAGATGCTTTATTTACATGAGCTAGAAAATAAGACTTCATATAACAAGAAAAAGGGAAGAAAACCATGGAAGGGACTATATTGAGCAGCAGAAAACTGAGATGCATTTCCTGTAACTTCTGATCCAGAGTAGGACTTCAGCCTGGAAGCATTCAAAATCTCACTTGAAGTCTCTAATTTGGGGTAGATTTTGTTGGTTCATCTAACTGTGTTTCTTTTATTCCACTGAGCAGACATCCCATCCTTGATCTCATAATTGTAGAAGTTGTCCAAACAAACACATGCTCACAAAGTACCCAGTCCCACAAATCTCTTTATTTCCTATCACTGGGACAGTCTGCACAACAGTTTTTTTGGAAAAATGCCTTTGGATAGCTACAAACGATAAGACCAAGAGTGTACACAGAATGTATGAGTATAATATCTGAAACTTTCTGATAGGGTGTTTGCCCCAAAACAGATGAGGAAGAAATTTAAAATGACAAAGCCTGTATAAATCAACCACAAACCATATTGAGTCAGATTACCAAGGGACTTTTCAATCAAAGAATTTTGTCTGAGAAGAGTATCAAAGAAACACAAAAACTTATTACTGTGAGAAGAGACACTGCAGTGTTTTCCAATTCATCCTGCTTCCAGAAGTTATCTGAACCTTCACCCAAGGCCTGGTGAAGCAGTTTATCCACCAGATACTGTGAAGTTATTCCACCCATCTGATGGGTCAACAGTACAGGACTGACACTTACCATGTACAGAAGTCAGCGCCCCTTATGGCACATTTTCATCAAAGATAGAATGCTGTCCAAGCAGCATCAACATCTAAGCATCTGGAAAGGTGGTTTATCTGATTTATTGCTGATATTGATCCTGATTATTTAGATGACTTGCTAATATAATGATATACCATGATCCTGATGTAGTTTAAGCCACAAGTTGAGCAGTTTTGGTAGCATGACTGGTCTCCAAAGTCTACAGTGCAGTTAAGTCCTGTAACAGCACGAAAACAATGTGAATTTCAGTCTCTTCCATGAAGTTAAATATGCTCACCTTATCATAAATGTCTGCTGATTTACTTACCCATCTTAACACCTTTGGAAGGCACCTTTATTTCAGCAAAACATGTTGAAAGGTGTAGGTATTTGAAAGTTGCATCTATTAAAAGGTTATCTGATTTAATCTTTTTCTGCCCTTCCAGTAGTAAACTACAGAATAAGAAACTTTGCAAAATTCAGACCACGTTACAATTGGCATGTGGTTTGCTATAACCTTGGAGTATGAAGTAGAGTACTTCAACAGGGAATATAAAATGTATTTTTCATCTGAAAATCATTCTTCACAGTTTCCACTATCTTCTCTTTCACATTCTGAAAGAGGTTCCCATTCTAGCAATGCTGATACCCGTCAAGAGTAAACTCACTCCTTTGGAGACGTGTTGAGCAACTGTATCTGTTTTAAAGGATCTGTAGAAATTCAGCACTAAAAGAAGAGAAATATTAATTTGATCTGACCAAGTTATTAAGAGTATTGGATTACATTTTCTATGTGTAACAAACAAATCAAAGGTGTAGCTACTGGAGTGCATGTGTCTAATTCTGTTGACTCAGGTCGAATTGTTTTTCTGGCACCACATCATACTTGTGTTATCAAAATATAACACACACACAAAAAAAAGACGGCTTTCTGACAGAAGCTCTAAGTCTCTGCAGTTGCTGAGTTCAGCAGTTCTTATAGAAAACCGTGGATGGTCAAAGATTTGATGCACAGAGCATTGACTACTTGTTAGTGCCTTTGCACTGATAAAACCTTAATATTCCACAATGAAAATACTCATCACAAAATTACTACTATTGTTCTTTTTTTGTTGTTCATTTCTTTCATTGAACATCATCATTGATCTATTATCAAATGTATGAGTTAATAACAGCTTAATATGTCTGCCAAGACTACGATCAAAATATGAACTGAATCTATCTATCTATCTATCTATCTATCTATCTATCTATCTATCTATCTATATTATTTATGACTTCCTAAGACTGGAGTTTACTGTTGCTATCCTCTGAAAATATGTCTTTTGTTTGTTGGCTTTAGACTCAATATACTTGAAACTGAAGCAAGAAAAGCTCTGTAATCTGAAGTCAGCCTTGTACTGAAATTAGACTTGAATAGAATGAGATTATGTCCATCTCCTTCCTAAAATGAAAACACAAAACGCTACAGAACGCACTTTGAGAGATTTTTATCATACATAGTTTCTAAATACTTTAAATATATCTGGTAAGCAGCAAGTTGTGCTGATGCTTCTTATCATGGTACTTTCACACTGATAGAAAACTAAGTTCCAAAACACTGTTCTCTCACTTCCCACGCTCTGAAAAAGATTGGGAGAAAATACAATGGATAAAGAGTTATGGGTTGAGGTGAAGACATCATGGTCAAAATTGGACATTATTATTGCCAGGTACTAACAGATCATTGCAATGACAACTGAAAGCAAACATCTCCCTTCCCAACTCTCTCCCACTTCATCCCCCAAGAAGTACAACTGAGTGAGAAACGTGTTCATTTCATAGACTTCACTTCTGCTGTTCCCCATTGTCACTCTCTGCCTTTGCTCCGATTAGGAAAATGCATAAAAATAAAAATAGAGGAAGAGGCATCCTAATACAGGTATAAAAGCCCTATCATTGGATAGCTTGTTTGCTGGCAATCTTGTCCACTTTTGTTCTATTATCCTTGGGCCTTCGGGACACTGTAAATGTGTGTCTTCTCTCTTCTCACTAGAAAAGAAGCGTGGTTACTAGGGAAGTTTTCCTTCATAACAGTCTTTGTTGTATTATTGAAGCTTTTCTGTATTCACTTAGATTGTGAACTGTAGCATTACTATGGCGGGACTAACAATTTTTTATGGCATTTTAATTAAGGGAAAATTTTCCCATAAAGAAAAGCTTTTTACAGTGACAGTGGTAAGAAGCTGGAGCAGGTTGCCCAAACTGGTGGTAGATGCCCCATCCCTGGAGATATTCAAGATCAGGCTGGACAGGTCTCGGTACACAGTCTGAGCTATAGGTGTGTGTCCCTGTTCATTGCAGTGAAATTGGACTAGATGACCTTTCAGCGTTTCTTCTGACTCAAATGATTGTATGATTCTATAAATTAGACTGATAAATTAATGATAAGCACTCAACTCTACATGTGTATGTGGTTCTTTTTTCTTTTTTTTTTGACATAATATTAATTTTGAGTGTGTCAACTGATGGTGGGGAGAAAGGCACAAGGAATTAAATCTAGAGAATAGAGAACATCCTCTGAGTAACAGCTTTGGAGATTATTAAGGCTAGAAAGAATCTCTATCCTTCTCTATGTATGCCCCAGACACGAGTCCCAGAACCTCAGCCATAGCAGCAGTTCAGTCAGAACCACTATGAGATAGTCACAGAATAGACCAGAATTCTAAAATGCAAACTTGGATTGAATCATCTTTCTCATCTTCTTCAAAGCCATATTTCCTTCTTCAAAATGTGGTATAGAAGCTGTCACTTCCTGGATAGCAAATCCTCTAAGAAATTCAGTGAAAGGACAGCATGAACTGGAACCAGCAGGAGCTGCACCAGACACCTTCTAAGCATTCCTAGAGTTCATTATCAAATGATACACGTATCATCTGAAGAGTGTGGTGGGGAGAAAGGATGAAAAGTAGTAAAGTGGATTATGCTTAGTCAGAAATCAAATATAGACCTTTATTTTGGCATATCTGCACAGCAGTTTTTCTACTTAAAACTCACACTTAGTGTGATGTGTCATGAGTAACTTTTTTTCTCTATTTGTGTAAGAAGATTAGAAAGCTGCTTAGCAACAAGGGTGTACAGACAGCTCTTATCTGTGTACCTTATGAAAAGTCAGTGATCTCAACTACAAGAAACCTGTGAATCTGACCCCAGCAGCATGGAAGACAGCAGAACAGACTGTGAAAAGATAATTACATACAGGGTAATGAGCGAGTACTAGGCTTGCCAAAAGTGAATTTCACAGAATTAATCAATCTCATGCATAAATATAATATTTTTGAACTATATATTTTGTATAATATATTGGCAACGGAGATGTAGTGAATCTAGACTCTCTGAAAACAGTTAACACACTCTCAAGGAAAATTAAAACAGGACAAAAAAGAATTGTCAATCTAAATAAAGAACTGATACAAAGAAGTCTCCTATCCCCAGACGCTTTCAAGATGAGCTGGATCAGGCCCTGGGCTACCTGATCTAGCTGTGGTGTCCCAGTTCATTGCAGGGAGTTGGACCAGTTGACCTTCAGAGGTCCCTTCCAACTCTAAGGATTCTATGATTCTATGATTCTATGATTCTAAGACTAGAAGTGCTGAAGTGGTAACTTTGGTAAAAGAAAGGTTACCAGAAAAGCTTTTCAAGTTTTTTGAACTTCCAGTGATGTAAATACAAATTACCAGAGTTTCAATTTAAATTTGAAGATGATGCTTATCTTCTTATCAGTATTTCTCTGTAAGTGAAAAATTAGCAAATTATAGAGAAAGTATTGATGTTTAAGGATTAGTTCTGTATGAAAACTCATTTAAATAAATTTAAGCTGGAAATGAAAAGAAGATTTATATCCATTGGAACATGAAACTGAAACAGATCATTTCTTTCTACGGCATACAGAACTGGTCAAGGACATCATGCATTGGAGAAAAGGGAATCAAGTAAAATTTGTATTGCTTAAGTTTTCAAAACTTCATTCCCTACACTAACAGATATTTAGAACATAATATCAGACTCTGTAAGAAGGTGATTAAATCATTTCAGTCATTAGTAAGCTGCAGAAAGAGTTTTTTTCTGCTTATCCCTATTGGGTTGTGAGTAGGAAGTTTTCATTTCTTCATACTATATTCTTAATGAGGATGAGTATTGTTCTGTGCACAGTTTCATACATTTTCCCTGGTGCCTTTGCTTTGCCTGTCTTTTCTCCCACTTGTCTTCTCTCCTGGCTCTTTTCTAGTTACCAGTTTCAATTTTTATTCTTTTCCACTTCCCTTTAATTTATAATTTATGTTCAAATATCTAATAATGCATTTCCAACTATCAGAATTTCTGCTTTCATTTGACAGCCAGACATAGCCAGCTAGGACAACATCTCCACCCAGGTCCGATTCCCTCATCCAAACAAGACCTGCAGGACATTAATAAAAGTTAATATTTACTGAACTTGGAGAGAAAAAATGCCAGCGAATCTAAAAATCTGTCATGCTATAAAACAAGTTTATTGACAAGAGTTGAAATACTGAGGTTTGAAATGTGCTCAGTTGGGATTAAACAAACCTATATACAAAACTTATCTTTTTTTTTTCTTTACAGTAACAGAGGAAGATAAATAAATACTGGACATTCATATGTTTAGCCCTCTAGCAACTTCAGGTCCTCAGAAAATAATTAGCACATATAATCTCTTTAACCATTGAATTGCACTGTTCTCTGCATTTCTTGTACTGCTCTCAATTTTTCTTTACTGATCTAAATGAAAGGGAAAAGGTAAGGATCATTTATAGACATTTCTTCCCTTGTATCAGAATACCTGATTTCTCATGATCTTTACACTACTTCATGATGCTAAGTCATGTAAAGATACATGAATATCAAATGATTATTGCAAATACCAGATAAAGGAGTAAACAAACAGACCTCCTCACACCTCTGTAGTGTGAGTCTGCAGTCCTTAAAATTAGGCTACAACTAACTTAGAGCAAGAATTTACTGAAGGCTTACATCTGAAGACTAAATTTTGAATTAACATTTAGAACATGCTTATACAAATACTTCTAGTCCACGGAATCTATAATCCTCAACCTAACAATCTTGTAAGAAATGAATCAGTGAAAAAGTGTATTGCTTTTCTGATTTAGTCACAGCTGAAAGCTGAACAAAAACAGACTACCAAGTTGTTTTCACTTGTTGTTCTACTGAGATACAGCAATAAAAATAAATAAATAAATAAATAAAACAGATTAAAGTTTTGTTAAAGACTATTCTTATGCTGTACAAAATGTTGATGTCCATTTGTTTTCTCATGTTTCATTTTTTTGGAAATTAGGATGCCTTTAATGCACAGTAAATTTGGTTTAATTGCTATCATTTGAAGTAAGTAAGGTCTTGACAAGTCTGTTTATGTCTGAATTTACTACTGCCATTTATCTGAAAAATGGTCAAAGCCAAGGGAGTTGAATGTATTACTGTTATTGGCATTTTGAAATATTTATTTATTCAGTGGGTAGCTAACTGTTTTAGACTTCATAGGAAAAAAAACATAAAAAGTAACCATTCTCACCCTCTGAATGATCTCTGTCAGAATAGACAGGACAAGATTACAGGGTACATGTTATAATCTGTGACATTAGGCACAGATATACAATATGCTTGGCTTTCATCATATTTTCCAGGGGAAAAGAAATTACAGCTTAAATTAGACCACAGAATCAATTTTTAGCACTATGGGAATGAGAAAACTTTCCAGGGTCAGTAAATATAGGGAAACTGTAAACAAAAATCTAGACTTCATATTTCTCTAACCCAGTGCATAAGTTACTACATGACACGTCAAGTAAGAGGGGAAATGGAGCAGAGGTGTAGGAGCCATGTCATCATATGCAAGTATCTGAGGCATGAATTCAGGACAAATTACCTTTCAGTAGCCCCTTCTGCACTTCAGTCTCACTCCAGAACTCTGACTTTGATTAAAAGTTAATGTTCTTATAATAACTTCCCCATGCAAACTCTATTAGAAGATGCAGCAGGACAGAAACTGCACACACAAAACATAAAATATACATTCGAGACTCCAGATCATGCTGCAGCCTGTTAGTTTAGAAGAGAATTGTGACCTCATCTCCAACTAAAGTTTGCATTACATTTATTTACTCAAAATAAGGACAAAACTTTCTTTCAATATATGAAATATATGTATATGTATATGTAGATTAAGAATCAGAAATCTGATCAGATTATTAGACAGTTTTGTTTTATAAAAACTCTTCTTTTAAAGTAGCCATGCATGTATATAAAATTATATTTTGGATAAGTATATATAATGTTCAGAGTAAACTTTGTTTTTAGCATGAGCACCAGTAACTCAGAGGTTCATTGGATAATGCAATTTTAAGATATATTAAGTGTGGGACCTATTTGTGGTCTCATGCACTTGAAAGTTTCTTAAAAAAATTATAACCTCAATAATTCTATGAATTGTTTTATGAATTGTTTCCAGTCAAATTAACAGTAGTGGGGTCAGTTTCTAAATCACTTAAACACTTAGAAAACTCAATGAAAAAGTTTATTTTGATAGCAACTGAGATCTCTCAGATATGAGAGATGCACATAGAGGATAGAGGAATTAAATTTTTTTTTTTAATTTAAATACTATAGTAATGTGCAAAAATCTGAACATTCTGCTTCTTTCATTTAACAAATAATAGTTCAAGATAAAAATTTATGCTCCTAATTACTGGGCTCAAGTTATTTTAGTAAGATTTTGTCTGTTATGCTACCTGAAATTGTACGTAAAAAAAAAAAAAAAATTACCACCCCCTAATCCATTTGCAATTCAAATGTTAAACTTCCAAAGAAACCTGCAGTGCATCAACTCAGAACGAACAACTCATCAAACCCCATAAGCATGGCATGATCCCAGTAATGAAAAATGAGCTTTGCTACAGTCCATAATTAGCACGGCAATGACAGGCACATTTTAAACCTTTCTGAACATATGGGTAATTATTGAAGAGCTATGACAGTAATGCACCAACTAGTCTATTTGTCTTACTGAGGTTCTACGTTGTGGCTGCCTCTCCATGAATCTTAACATGCCATTCAATAATTTGTGAAAATCTCATCACTCAAGAGAAATGAAAAGAATCCAACTACTGTAAGGTGGAAAATGGAAAGAATCATTAAAAAGGAGTGTTGAGATTCTAGATAATCACCCTAAAACATCTTTAATTTCCAACCTACTGTTTCTCCAATGCTATCGTGCTAACAGGGATTTTCATATTTCTATAATCATGGATATTTTCCCATAATTTTGTAATTAGGAAAATGTGGTGTGGACAGAAGGGGAAGAAAGCAAAGTTATAAAAAACAGGTCAAAATTACATGACTGTGGGGTTCATCAAGAGCCTTAAATTTCTATCACATTATCCTAAAAACATTCAGATTCCAAAAATAGAAATCATTGTTAATGCTTCCTATTGTGTAGGGCCTTCGATTCTTCCCATGTGGGAACAAGAAAACTCATTTCCTAATAAACAATAAATAAAGACAACTGTCGCAAGTCTGAATAAACCAAACAAATACCAGCCACAAAAAAGTAGTGATTTTCACTAACACTGTTTAGAAAAGGAAAACTAGTATAGGAGGAAGAACAGTTGATTATCTGTTATAATAATTTAATAACCTATACTCAAATTTCTGTTTGTACTTCAAATTTAAGTTGCGTATCTGCAATTGTATTGGAAGACACAGACAAAACTAGACATTAAATGCAGAACGCCTATGTCTAATTAACACAACTTTTCACCCTATGGACCTCCTTTCTACAAACAGTAAAACTTGAAAATGTTTTGCAGTTTGATTTTCATTTTAGTTATACAGATCTGGCAGTGACTTTGGAGGGGAAGCTGAGAGGAGAAAGACTGGATATATTCACATTTACACTGAATCACTTCTCCTAGTCTAAGTCATATAGCAGAAGAAAAGACAAGTGAGCTGACATCAATCATCCTTATGGATCTTTGCTTTTTATTCATTGTTCTATTGATCTCTTTCAGCATTATTTCATAGGTAGATTGCAATAAAAGTCATTTCTTATTATGTCTCCATTTTAAATCATAAAGCATGTGATACAATAGTTTTTGAAAGAAGAACAGGTTCCCTAAAGGAAAGAACAAAATTCTGGATAAAAGCACAGATTTATTGATCTCTTCTTCAATAATAAAGATTAAAATCTAACCAAGCACTATTGCCTTAATAAATTATTCAGCTCTCTTTCTCCCTTCTACATTCTAACTGGATGCACTCCAGAAGAAGTTCAATCATAAATGTTGAAAACACTATCTTCTTCAAGCAGTGACTCATGACAATGTTAAAAACACACTAAATAACAGCATCTTACAAACAAGAGATAATTTGGCCCAAAGCCCAGCTGACTAGCAACTGGGGAAAAAAAGCAGATATGTATTGGAAAGGAGAGAAAGAGATATAGTCAGCTCCATCCATTTTCCAGGAAAATTTAAGGGCACAGTTTTCCCTAGTGCTGTGGAGCAATGAGAACTATCCCCATATCTGTTTCCTCAAAACTCTCTCTCCTGTAGAAGATTACGACCCCTGTGATTTTTGCTGGAGGCTGAAACTCATCTATCAAGTGCCTACACTTCACCCCAAATCTTTCATCATCTAAGTGTTTTCTAGATAGCATTACCCCTGGGATATCCAGGCCTGAAAAAGAGATTTCCAATACAAAACACACTGTTCATAGAAATAAAGCTGGTAAAGGATGCAGTTCATTGGCTAGCTTACAATCTTGCCTTTACATTTTAGTGTACTGAAAGTTCTATGCTGAGGTTTCATTCAAATTTCCTGAAAAGATTAATTGTATACCAAAAAAGAATAAAATATATAACTGAAAAAGTAGTCCTACATATTCAGTACACTTATACTTGCACCAACTCCTTTTCAAGAAAGACTTGACAAAATAGTATAGAGACCACCATAGCATTTTTAGACAATGATAACGTATTGAAAAATAAATGTTTCATATAACCTCTCTCAAATCAACCTTTATGCCACAACTGCATTGCATAATTATATAGCTGAATTACTAGAGCAACACTTGACTATCAACATGACACTGACTGTGGATAGAAGTGGATAGACACATTAGTCACTTAACATGAGATTAACGATTTAGACTTTAAAGATCTCTCATTAATTTAACTCAAAGATAAAAGGAATGATACAAGCGATTATTTTTTCTCTTGTCATTAGTGTTCACCTAGCTTTCAGTAAAGAACAATGTTTTAAAAGTATGTATGCCTACCCTGATATAACCAGATAATGATTTATTTTAGCCAAGAACAGTTTTGTTTAAAAGTTTCCCTTATTGGAAAAAAAAGAAAAAAAAAAGGTTTTAAGGTATATTAAGCAAAATAAATGGTATTTATGCAAACTGCTATAAAAGTTTATTATTAGTGGTTTAGGAAGTTGTCAAATGTGTGCTTAGTTCACATTTCAAGCACCAAACAAATCCACAAGTAAAATTTATCTTTTTATTCATTAAGACACTCAGAAGCCACTCTTATGGATGTGATCTAAAATAAGAGCAAATTCATCTTAAAGCCAGAGTAAGTGCATTATAAAATTCCTCCTTTAGAAACAATCTCAATGTATTTTTGATGTTAAAGTCAACCTCCATAGATAACAGTTATACATATATGAAATACACATAGTAATGAAGAATTTACCTTTCACATACACTGTGCTTCACAGTGTATGTGCTCCTCAGCTGACCTTTAGGGCTGTTAGAATTGATCTCAGCTTATTACGGACACATCTAAAAAATCCCAACTGGTCACACAACACAGAACAAGCTCTAATTCTGTATAGTATATTCATCTCCTAGCTGAAGGCAAATATTAGATGATCAATACAATCAGCCTACCCACATATTATCCATTTTCCCAAACATCTAATTTTCCCTGTATAAATGCCACCTTACTTTGAAAGAGAATGTGCTGAAGTTGATCCTGTGGTGCTCTCCATCTTCATTTCTCCTCCTGACAAGGAGAAAAAGCCACCATAAATTTTGTCATTTACAGTGACAAAAAAAATGGAAGGAAAAAGCCACCTAAATATAGTTGTTCCTTTCAGCACATGAAAATCTTTGCATTTGCAGATGTTTTCTCATGTTCAGATCAAGATTGAATGTCATTGAAATGCTATTTTTTTCTGGCTTTTTTTGTGACTGTCTCTCATACTCAGAGTAGGAGGGAGAAAATGTCTGATTGTCTAAAGAAATCTTAATTAATCAGGGGGTGGATTGTATATACACCATATATTTTAAGACTTATGAAATTTTTGTTTCTCCTAGAGCAAGCAACATCTTTAATATATGATTCAAATAAATACAAGGCTTTATCATAAAAGCAACGAGGCTCAATTTTTACAGTAATGAATCTGCTCCTTGTAACATTAAATGAGGTTCATTTACAAACAGAGATCTGTATTTGTTGACTGGTAAGTTTTCTTCCCTAAAAATGCATGCTCTTTTATTGGCACTAGAACATACCTTTTGTGTATCACATACTCTTGCTACATCTAGAAAAAGTTTGTTACGAATCATATCAAAGTCAAATGTTCTCAAGCCCTGTATCACTCAGAGTGACATCTCATATTTTTTTTCTTAGAAAAGGATACCAACATATTCATATTCAGTTAGAAACAACCCTCAAAATGAAAGCTGTCCAGTATGATGTCAGTATGAAAAGGCTATTGCGTCAGTCCTTTATGGTGAGGATGCTAATGATGCAGAGTTGGCTACTTACACATCTACATTTATGCTCCACTATTCAATATCACTTCTTACCCCAGGATATTCTTTCAAAGCCAGTTCTGAAATGTATAAAATCACATTTTAGATATTCTGAACACTGAAATACAAAAATATAGCCATGCAGAGATGCCGGCTGGGAGATTCCTCAGGGAGAGTGTGTGATCATCCAGAGTAAAAAGCAGAATAAGAAGATATTGACAAAACAGGACTTACTGAATTCAAGAGTAACTGGGCAGGCACTGATATTGACTCTTAATAACGTTTTCACTCAGGGCAAGACATAATCTGTGATAAAACCAATCTTAATGGTATAGGCATATGATTTAATGGTTTACCCGACAGAAAACCTCAAAGAAAAAGAAATGAACATTTTAAGCCTGAGTAAGCATAGATTGAAGTTTGGATTCACTATATGTTACACTTTATTTCTCTGTCAATGTATATATTTCTCTTTCTCAAAGATATGTTTTCTTAGTTTATGTGTCTTTCTGATTAGCAGTTAGACCATGGAATCACAAATGAGTTCTACATAGAATATTGTGACTCACTTAGAACAGATAAATGTGCTTATTAACAAATATATATATATAAAACAAATAAATATGATTGTTTCTCAGATAAAATGTTTAATAAACCAATATTTTAAAATGGGAATATCTGACACATTTTAGCTCATTTTACCAGTCAAATTAAAAAGTTCTTGGTATAGCACGTGTTTTCTCTATGTTTTGAAAGGGAGGAATTTAGTGTTCAAATGTTAAGTAAAGGCATATGTAGTCCAATAAAGAACAGCTAAGAAGGCATTTTTTACAAATGTCATCTTTCTGTTACACAGCAGCTATTCCAAAAGTAATGCCTCCTATTTTATTATGTTGGTCCACCAGGCAGATGTCAGAGGTGGATGCTGGTGATATGGCAGTAGAGACTGAATCTTTCTGTCAAACTTTCATTAAATTTTGCCACTGTGTGACAGACGGCAACCAGATGAGTGGTCTGAAAAAAAAACAATGTCTGACAGGGATGTATGTATGAAAGAAAGATGTGTCACTGAATTAATTCATGCACCCACTGACATTCATTAATGTTTGCTGAACATTTATGGAAATGAAACAGTGGTTATGAGTACAGTCAGGAGGTGGGAAGTGCATTTCAGAAGTGGCAATAGCAATGTGAAAGATGAACCATGTTCTGGACTGCCGTGTACAGGTGTCATATCACGACATGAAGAGAACCTCAGTCAGTTCAGCCATTCAAATCAGTGGATAACAAACATGGAATTGTGTATGAAGCTGAATCTCAGATTCAATGCTTTTTAAACAATGGTGGCAACATTGAAATATCACAAAGTTTGTGTGGGTGGGTCTCATGAATGCTCACACAGGAGCAGAAAGAACACCATATAGAAGTTTGTCAGGACGTATTAACCAATATGAGGATGAAGGTGACAGTTTCCTGGATCACACCATTACAGGTGATGAGATGTGGTGTCACCACTATGGAGTCAAAATGGCAATTCATGTAGTGGTGAATTCCCCATTGATGAAAAAGTTCAAGGCATAGTAGTGTTTCAGCAGGTTAAGAGAACTGCACTGGTTTTGGGGATAACAAACATGATCCTTTTGGATGTCCTGGAACCTGGACAAGCCTATAACTCTGACCATCATGGTGCCAACTACACTGAAGGCTTGAACTTCCAGAATCAGAACAGAGAAGACAACTTTCCATTTGCAACACCACTCGTAACACCAGGCCCCATACCCGTTTGAGGACCATGAAGCCCACTGCTATTCTTAGACTGCCTTACCACAACCACCATACTGTCAGATTTGAAGTCTTCTGAGTTCCATCTTCTTGGGATGGTGAAAAGTGGGCATTTGGGTAACATCTTCCTAGCAATAGTGCCATCACGGTGACTATAAAAAAGTGGTTGGTGCAGGCTTTTCTAAGCACTCCACACAAGCTCTTGTTAATTGCCAGCAAAATGCACAGCTAATTGTGGTGTCTATATTGAAAAATAGTGAAATGAGAAAATAAGAATTTTCTCTATCAGATAGTGATACTGTGCTCTGTATCTGCTGTAGTTTCCATGAAAACAAGTAGGAGGCATTACGTTTGGAGTGACCTGTGTATATAAGCTCTGAAGCAAACAGCAAGAGACATCTCTGAAACAGAATTTTAGCTTCAGTGGATGTTGTCCTTGGCCACACCATTTGTTCACACCACAGGGAATTTAAGTAATCATGGAAACAAGTGTCTTACTAGGATGCAACAGGACCTCAGTGCCTAGGTCTTCTCATAAATCTGAGTTAAAACAATTATTTCAGTATTACATATGAAAGTCAAGGAAAGGCAAAGCTTTGAATCACGTGATGAAGAATCTCCAGAGTAAAATAACAAATATTCACAGAATTGTGGTTAATGATGCGTATCATCAGGTTGTTGAATCTGTTCTTTCTTCTTTATACAGATTATTTCAAGAGATGGGCAATAGTCAATAAAGTTCCAAAGTCATTGATTTTGATGAACAAAATCAGAATTATTGGAATTTGGAAAGGGGAACTGAAAGGTTCTTGGGTATTGTTTAATTAATCATGATTAGTTATGAAGATCTATGTTAGTTCTGACAGAGAACAAGGCCCTAATAAGTGTCTGTGAAAATTCAGCTTGAAACATGGAATCCTTGTAGGCTGTTTATTCAAAAACTTTTCTTTTTCACAAAAATATATAATATACCCATGAAGTCTCACCTGAGCAAAAGCTGAAGTTGAAGAAGAGAAAAAAAGAAAATGAAAACAAAACAAACAAACAAACAACAACAAAATTAATGGCCATATTTTTTTAAAATTCAAAAAGCATGATGAAAAAATGTCTTGTAGTGATGTAGAAGGTTTTAAAAACAGCAAAATGTCTTATATTTTTGTTCTGTGTTTTTACTTTGTTTCATTTAACTGAATCAGAACTTTATAAAATTAAATTTAATATAATTATGTAAAAAATATTAATCTGCACAGAGCATCCAAACACTTGTCCTCTTAACCAGAGCAGTCCAAAAGATGGGACCAAATCAATTCAATGTCAAAGTTTAATTTTTACTCAGTTAAAATTGAAATATATATACATGTATATGAGATCTAATTAAAGTATTTTTGATAACTAGACAAGGGGTCAAATAGATTTTTTTTCCGCTCCTTGCAATCCAGTAAACAAGGAAATTTGATAAAATAATACAGTGTAGTGCTTAATTTACAGCAAATAAGTGTAAATATTTATTGATATTTATTGATACTGAGAATTTGTTCACCTTGGGCCTTTGCCATTTAGACTGGTTAGAGACAGATACCACATATGGATTGAAAATGTGGATAACTGAGGTGTGAACAAAATGTTTATGTTTAATACATTCACGATATGAAACTTCAGGCACAGATGGACCCTTAAGGGATTCAGGAAGAATGTGTTCTTTCATGAATACTCCTACTCTTTTCTTGCACTGCATGTTCTTGAATGAGTCTTCAGAATAAATAAGAGCCAAACACGGATACGAAAATCTGATATCCCAAACGTAGTAATCTATAGTAATATGATTCAGGTCTTGTTAGATGCACTACTGAATGCCTAAATTAAAAGCATTCCATCTGAATATTTTTAAAACATGCACCTCTGTCACTGAGGTTCCAGATGTAGCAGAGTAGCATCTCACCACCTTTCCTACAATCAAAAATCATAGAATCAGATCGCAGATTGTCTTAGATTGGAAGGAACCTCTAAAGATCTTTCTGTTCTAACCTCTACACTGTAAGCAGGGTTGCCATCCACCAGCTCAAGCAGCCCAGAGCCCCACACACCCTGGCCTTATGTACCTCCAGAGAAGTTTGGCCTTGAGCTTTGGCATCCACAGCTCCTCTGGGCAGCCTGTGACAGTGACACACTGTTATAATGCTACAAATATTTGCGATGCCTGGGCATAGAGGGGGTTTTAGTGTAGCTCTGATGCAGCTTTCACTAGAAAGTATACTTAGATTCTAAAATGGAAACTGAAAATACTTAATTTGAGCAATTATGAGCAAACTTTTTTCCCAACAAGCTCAGTATTCAGTAATCGGTTAATTACATCTATGAAGATGTTTAAGAATAGTGATGATTATCCTTTACAGTTCAAT
Organism: Perdix hodgsoniae; assembly: GCA_035772895.1. NCBI lineage: Eukaryota > Metazoa > Chordata > Aves > Galliformes > Phasianidae > Perdix > Perdix hodgsoniae. The sequence continues at coordinate 233,815 of JAPSGF010000160.1, forward strand.
TGTCCCAGAAGTCATATTTACACTAAAAACACAATTTTTACACTTCATGTAACCCTTATTTTGTGGAGTATACATGCAACATTATTTTCATACAGTATATTGATCCAGAGAAGTGACCACTATACTACTTTCCTTCTAAGCGCAGTCTCACTTTATGTAACTGCTAAACAAATACTAACAGAACTTTTGTAGTAGAGAGTCAACAGCCTCATGTAAAAAAAAAATTAAATCTTGCAAACTAATAGTGTGTTTAATAGAAATAATTGGTCTTTTTTAATAATAGCTACAACTTGCAATTTGTTTCTCAGAACAGTAATTTGTTCTTGTTTTGTATGATGCTTCTTTATTGGCTAGAAACATTTGCTGCAATTATTTATTTTTACAAGGAAAATAGAAAGTAAACTGAAAAGGAACTGTATATGTACAAACTCAACAGCCAGAATCAGGAAGAATAAGGCCTGTGACATATCTAAAAGGCTAATTTGTCTTTTCCCATCCAAATGTAAATTTCCAAATGAATTCTATTCATATTACTCTCCTACACAGAATTTACTTGACTGATAATTAAAACAGTGGCAAAGCCAGTTCATTTACAATTCAATATCTTAGGCTTGAGCCACATCAGTTGGTTTGTCTGTGATTTGTGTAATGCAAGTAAAATGACTTTTCCATCTAAGCAGGAAGATTTGGAAATGTTTGTTCATATTCACATCAGGGTGATGGAGTGTTCATTTGATGGCTTTTCATATTTGTATTTGAGCTATGGTTCTCCAAACAGAACTTTGGCACTGATATTTGGCTACACCCAATACTCTGAAGTGAGGAACATGGAAGGTGGTTAATAGTGAGTCATTTCTGTGTGCAAAGCCTTGAAACTTTTTCCTGAATGAATAATGCCCAGCTTTTTTTTTTTTTCTTTCTTTCTTTTTTTCAGCTTAGACTAAGTAGCACAAAGTAAGATCAGTAAATCAGAAGGTTGGCTTCTGCTAATCATTAACCTGGAAACAGCACTCCTACTGTAAACATTGCAGGATATATTATATCAACAATTAGTTATCAGATGATAATACAGTTAATTGATATTATCTCTGTCACACCGTGATCCCTCCCTCTAAAAAAAACCCACAGCTCACATACTATCAGCTCTGGTTCCTTCGCTCCTAAAAATCAATGCCCAGTTTCATTTTTAATATACAACATTAAAAATATGAGGACTATTGAAGACATTTGTTTTTTCTAATGTGTGGGTAAATGGACAGGGTTTTGGGCAACCTTCTTGATCAGAGTTGGAATAGACAGCCTTCAGAGGTCCCTTCCAACCTCAACTGTTCTGTGATTCTATCATTCTGTGCATGACAATTTTCACTCTTTCTCCAGTATTTTCTACTCAGAAGATAGATATCATTTGACTATTCTTGGCCGGCTTAATTCTCTCCTTACCCACTGCCATAGCAGTTGCTGTGCTGCAAGATCTAAATATGCATTTAGCATGTCAGTGAGATACTCTCATCCTTCTCATTTTACAGACGTACATAAAACTTTAGAGATTTTAATGAAAAATAATCAAGTGTATCAAACTTCTTTGGTTTCCAACCTATGTTTACGTATTTATTTTTCAGCAAATGTAGAACAATTGCAGTGTGACTTCTGATCAGATAACTATTCTGAAAATCATTAGATGCAGCTGGAAGTACAACACCAACATAGAATACCAGACTGATTAAATGGAAGAAGAAGACTCTTATTGTTCTAGCAAACTGGAATTAGTTTTTAAAAACTGTCCAGTAAGCCATATAAAATTTACTTCAGTTAGGTACAGAAACTAGTTCTTCAGATTGAAATCTATCCTTCTGCTTTTTTCTTCCTTCATAACATGTCTTTTTACCCCTGAATAAATAAAGTTAGAAGTTTTTTTAAGAATAATTTCACCTGCTCAACCAAGTTCATCTTCAAAGTAGTTGTTATCTATGAACCAAACAGTTCTAGGGCAGGGTAAAAGGAGGAGAATAAAATTTTATCTCATTCTGCAACCATGCAATAAGTTTAAAAAGAGAAATCAGTAAATCCAAATAAAACAGGTTAACAAAACCTCATGTTTGAACTCTTTGCATATGAAATCTTCTCAGATAATGCATAACAATGGGAGTTTCTTCACGGATTGTAACTTGTTAGGTGGCGATGGCTTCGTTTGTCTACAAGAGGCAGGGCAATCTTTTCCAGCAGGCTGGCCAACTTAGTGAGACAACATCTAAACTGAAGAACTTGGGGGTGGGACCCCAAATAACCATGCTCATGCTGTTGTAACTGACCAGGGAATGAGCCATGTAAAGCAGTACAACGACAAATGTTCTCTAGCTGCCTCTCAAGACACAAGCCAAAAGGTCATGTGCAGGAGTAAAGTAGATAGGGCTAGGCTCTTTTAAACAGTGCTCAGTAACAGAGCAAGGAACAGTGGGTACACACTGGAACAAGGAGATTCCATAAAAAAACCATGAAGAAACACATCTTTACTTTGAGAGTGGCAGAGAACTGGAACAGGCTGCCCAGAGAGGCTGGAAATTCTTCCTCTCTGGAGAGAAACTCAAAATTCACCTGGACACTTTCCTGTGTGACCTACTGCTGGCAACCTGCTTTAGCAGGGGGACTGCACTCTATGATCCCCAGAGGTCCCTTCCAACCCCGACAATTCTGTGATTCTGTGATTTTGTGTTTCATGTCTGCCCTTAAAAGTTTGTACTGCATGCTGGATCAAAGTAAATTAAAGAATCACAGAATTTCTTCATATTTGTCCAAGGCTAATGCCTTAAGCACAGACTATGGCTGATTTGAACAAACATCTAAGTGCGTTGCACAAGAAATACTGAGTATAATGTATCTTCACATCTGAGAGATCGATATTTTTCTGAATAGATAAAAACATTTACACGCACTTATTCATTTCATTACTTCTAATCAAATGGCAACACTTACCAGAGGCAAAGCAAATTGAATGCAATTTCAGAACTCATCTATTTTTACTCCACTTAGACCAAATCAGCTCAGTGAGAGTAGCAGAGATAGTATGGATAATTACCATTGTGACTGTTATATTTGTTTCTTTGTGAGACTTTAATGTTATTAGTTCTGTCCCCTCTATTTCTTTCCCTGTTGAAATTTTAATATGAATTGTTTAGTCAAAAATACTTCCATGAATCTATGAGAATAAATGAATTGTAAACTGCCCACCCACACTGTCCTTTTGTCTACTTTATTAGCTAAAACTTCATTCATTATACAGATTATCACTCTGTGAAGGAGAAATACTGAAGTTGCAGCAGCATCTATAGGCACTGGAAAACACCTAGTGCCATACAGCAGATGAATCCAACCCCTGAAGAACTATTACAGCAAAGTATGAAGCCAGTGCATATCAGTTAATTGTGTGTGTCACAAGACTCTCAACAGCAACAGCTATTTGTTGTGGTTTTTTTTTTTTCCGTCATGAGGCATATGGCACGTATATGCCATATGCCTTTAGGGTTAGTGGTTTGTTTAAGACAAGAACCTATTGAGGAGTGAATGGTAATACCTCCGGCTCTGACCACCTTTGAAATTTCAACCATTTCAAATTTGACTGCTGAAATGGGTGGGTGTTTTTTTTTGGTTGAAAAACTGACAACGCTGTTTTAAAATGCATTACAATTTCTAAAGATCTTATATACACTCTGCAAACATAAGTAAATGAGGTAGTCAATTTCTTCTGTCTAGACAATATTTTGAGCTGAAAGGACACATTTTAAGTTTAAAATAATGTTTTTTGTTGTTGTTGTTGTTAATTTTTTAAGTTCATTATATCATTTTTTTAACTATAACTATTGTAACATTGAAAGAAGATTGGAAGGAGATAGAATCTCATTGAATTGGGAATTTCTCTTCCTTCAGTTTTTGCAAAATATATTTTAGTGGATCATGTAAAAACATCAAAATGAAGAGTGTCTGTTGTGTACTAAATTAACAAGCAAACATGCAAAACAACCAACAAAAAACAAACAAAAGCCCCCACAACTTCTTGAATGTATAATAGCAATAATAAAAACATAAAAACAACAATGTGAAAGAAAAGACATTTTTTTCATGTTCACACTATATTTTAAAAAGTCAGCTATGAACTTCTGTAGTGAAGTAGTTCTGTACTGCAGCAACCACAGTAACAAAGCTGAATGATTTTAATCGGAAGATAAGACACTTCTTTCCAGGACATGGGGAAAAAAAAGCAAAACTAGAACTGACCATATCCATAAACGATAAAATTTCCCCACTCTCCACTAAAAAAGAAAAAAGAAAACCAATAAAACAAATGGTTATATTGTTCTTTGCCAAAGGCAAAGAAAGATACGGAAGCTAATTGAAAAATTCATTAATAAAAGTCTGGAAAACAAATGTAAATGTAAATCAAGGCTCCTAATTCAAACCAAGTTTGTACCTAAAAGAGGGAAACAACACTCCTGTAACTTTGCAGTTGGTCTCCTTAGGACTTGGCCGTGTCCCGTGGTCCAAGTAAGTGACATAACACTCTAACAGAGATTGTGTACACTCAGCCCTGCCTAGCCCTATGCATGGATTATTTTCACTTCCACAGAGATCTAATGCTTCCAGTCATTACTCCAAATTTTCCTGATTTGTTTTGCACGTAATCATATAAATGGTACTATTTACAGGAATTTAAACAAAACACACTGAAGTATAAAACAGTTTTCATTGAGAATGCTGCTACAGGGTCTCATAATATCTAATATATAGTGACTGTTCTATAGAGGCTTGAGAACTGTTCTCTACACTAATATTGACCCTGAATATTATTTTAGCTCCTTGATATCTGCAGCTCCACACTATTCTGCATTCAAGCCTGAAGCCTCAGCATAAGAAGGATGTGGATCTGGTAGAGCAGGTCCAGAGGAGGGCCACAAAGATTATCAAAGGGCTGAAGCATCTCCCCTGTGAGGTCAAGCTGAGAGAGGGGCTTGCTTATCTTGGGGAAGAGAGGAGGCTCCAGGAAACCTCATTTGTGCCTTCCAGTACTTGAAGGAACTTACAAGTAGGATGGGGACCAACCCTTTACAGTCTGACAGCAATAGGACATGGAGGAATGGCTTTAAACTAAAACTGAGAATATTTAAGTTAGATGTTAAGAAGAATTTTTTTTGTTCAAATAATGGTAAAGCACTGGAACTGGTATCCCAGAGAGGCTTTGGGTGCCCCTTCCCTGGATACATTCAAGTCTGGGTTGGATAGGGCCTAGTGTTTGGCACCCTGTGCTTGTCATGGGGGTTGGAACTAGATGATCATGAAGTTCTCCTCCAACGTAAACTATTCTGTGACACTATGATTCTCTATGTAGGCTTAATGATGTAGGTCATACTTATGGAAAAACACAGTTGTTGTTTCCCCCATCACAAGTCTTTTTCCACTGTATTTCTTCCCTCTTCATATCACTGATGTTTTCTCTTCTGATTTTACTACTCATCTTGTAGCTTCTAAATATAAGGGAACTGAATGCAATAAGAAAGCTTAATGCATGTGTACATCAAAATAGCTAATCACACTCTTGGCTCAGAAGTTCATTAACCTATCAGCATACTGATCTGAAATGATGCTATTGCATTTTATATAGTCCTGTGATTTTATTTTCATGTTCCTTAACAGTTAGTTATATGTATCACAAAAAATCAGTCCAGTGTATTTCAGTGAAATGCACTATAATGGGGCCAATAATCATATGAACTCTGACTGTGCTCTAGGTGGCATTTTTTTGATGTTTAGTGCATGGGAACAGAGGAGAAACACAGCAGAAGCCAGAAAAATAAAAATGAGATTTTTACATCTCATCAGTTAAGTAGAGATAAAATGTAAATTACTGTTAATATGGAAAATTCTGAATATAATAGTGTTCTTCCGGTCAGAAGTTATTTCACAGTGATTTTTGGCCATGACATGTAAGTTCACGCCAGTTTTTGTGATGCAGACCAAATTGTTCTTTATATTGAAAGAAAAAAAAAAAAAAAGAAATAATATAAATGAAAATTAAAGAAAGTTCTCTTGCAGTTCACACTTCTGCAATCAAATAAAGCTTTTATCCTGCAAGCACTTTCTCCTGTAAGTATATAGACCATCTTTATTATGACCAAACATTGGGCTACGATCTTCAAGGCACAAATCAGGAGCTTCTTCTGTTCAGCTGATAGAAAAAGGTCCAGACTCATTGAGGGAGAGCTGAAATAAGGCCAAAACCTCCAGCAATTAATGTGTGTTCTACAGTGGAATGCACTGGCAATTTGAGCTATGAAGGATGAATTAACCCCAAATGCTTAGACAATATGTGCTCTTTCACCTCTAGATTCACAGTGAGTGTGTTTCTCTTGGTGACAGACACACAAACCTCTTCTCCCATACAGAAAATACCTGGACATTTCACCTAATCCAGTAATCAGCATGTCAGATAGACTGCATGTCTAATACATATCCAGTATCTAGATTATTCTAGATACTCCCTGCACTACTCAACCTCTGTGATGTGTTTTGAAATAGGTAAATATTCCATAAGAGACAGAAGAATAATCAAGCCTGCATATTCTTATACACTGCAATTCTTAGTTTTGTAGTATTTACTGAACTTGAACAAATCTCCAGATCTTCTTTTTCTTATCTGATTTAATTAAATGCCATAGTATTAGCTACACTGCTAAACTTTTTCTGACTACACTGCCACTCTTCCTATACATGAATATTACCTCTTACCTTAGACAGTGTATTCGCTGAGAAGTAAGAAGAAGATCTAAATACTGGAATATTTGATAGACTATAAATTAAAGGATTTACATGGATAATGACAGACACAAATAGAAATTCCACACATGCAGTTAAATTCTGATACTGGGATCCTCCAGCATCTGAAGAGAATTATCCATCCATAAAACACTCCAGTAGGCAGGAGTATCTGGCTAGGCTGTGGTTTACATGGATTCAGTACAGAAAATGTACCACGTTGTCTCCTAGTTTGCATCCTCTAGGTACTTAAAGAAACATCAACTGTATGAATGCCCAGATTATGCCAACTGAGTTTCCAGTGCTGCAGTATTAGACATCTTGAGATATGTTCAAAATTGACCTTTAGGAAGCCAATGAGACTGGCAGGTAAGGACTATGCCTGAAGACAATAGCTTCCAGTTTTAGAGGCTGTGAGAATGAGAGATCTGGTGATGTGTGCTGAAATTTTGGCTTTGGCATCCTTGCTGCTATTTGTTGCTCCATAGACCTAACAGCCTTCAGTTATGTATGTAATAGCAGAGCCTGAACACTGAGGTGGCAAGATCTGCCTTAGCTTGTACTAGGTACCAGGATTGACATGAGGCAGCTGAGAAAAATTCTATGGTCTGCATGTAACAGTGAAGTAGAGATGCTCACCTAACCTTACCTGCATTAGCTGTGCACAAAATCACAAGTATATAGAAAACTATACATAAAACTCTAGGAGTCCATGGCAGTGTGAGGAGTTTCTAGGAAATTTCATGTAGCTGTTCACAAAGATAAGAATGAAAACAGCAAACAAAGATTTCAGACCCATTTCCCATCATCCCCATAATAATTTGAATTAAAACTGCACAAGGCTATATACTTGATCATTCTGAAACGGAGATAAGAGTTATCAAATTTAATAGAAAATTCCCTATTGCACTGCACTATGCAGCTGGATTTTCAGACTTCATCGAGAGGTTCTATTTCTCATAAATTCACAGCAAACTTTGAGATATTTGATCACGATACTAAATTTTTCTTGAGGGAAGAACAAAAGACTACATGAACTACAAGATAAACTATTTTGGAACTGTGCTGTCTTGTGGATATTACCATTCACCTGAATCAGGAAGTAAGAGAAATCTAACTTTCCCTTTCATTAACATTTTCTGTTCACTTGAAAAAGTTAAGTATCGCTTTATAAAAAAAAAAAATGTTATCCACTATCCTTAATTGTCACCACTTTGGTGCTGAGTTTATTATATCACAGATTCCTTAATAACTTGAATTAAAGGAGAGACAGCATTAAGTATTCTTCTAATTCTAATGACAAATAATTATGTGCTTCCTCTTAGCTCAATTAATATGAGTAAGCATTTAAAACATTGGTAAATTCTCCTTTTGAAATTGTTACCCTGATTAACATACCATTAATTCACACGCTATTTGAATAATAAAGACATATAAATTACTGGTCAAAAGAAAAGCCGACGTTTCTGCATAATAAAGAAAGATATAATTGACAGCTGCAGGAGTCAGGTTTATTTTCTAAATTCATAGATTATAAAACTGACATATCTTAGCTCCCTTTTTTCCAATAACCCTGTAGTCTTCTATTTGCAACATTTTTCAATGATAAAATACTTATGCACAAGATACTGCATATCACAGGTATGAAGTCTACAGATCAGTCTGAGTGAAAGATTTTGGAGACAGCACCAGTATTTTTGTTACATGAGATGGACGGTGCTTATTGTAATGGGACACTGATCTCCAGCTGAAAATTTCAAGTACTGTTAGAACTGAGATCAAGGATATTTTTTTTGTGTGTTGAAACAAATTTCAGTAGAAAAATACATGCTAGAAAAGAATACAAATTGAATGACTGTGAAGATAATAAAAATAAAATGTTTTCTATGTGGTTACAAAATGTAGACCATTTGATTCCCCTTCTTGACAAAACTGAAAATCTCCTCTGTGAGTCACTTATTATATTTTCCAGAACTGAATATCTTTTTTTCAATATTGTATGATTTGTTGTGCATTTAAGTAGAAAAACTGTGTGAATTACCAGAGATTTGTTGAGGATCAGTTGGACTGAGCATGTTTATTAAATAATGTTTAGAATAAGAGTTTCAGTTTATTTCTCTGTGCACATTATTTCTCAGAGCACATTATGCTCTGGGTAAAATGTGAAGCCTATTTTTCTGCTTCTATTTACTTATAATTTTCTGATTTTGTCAACAAGCAACCTTAATAATGGGCTTAGGTGATTGATAAACTAAAGATATATTTTAACAGTGCTTCATAAATGGTTCTCAACTTGGAGCACATGAATCATAAGGATCTTAAGGGTAGTTTTATGAGAAAATAAGTAAGAAAGAGAACCTGAAATCTTACATGAAAACAGAACAAACTACTTTTTTATGTCAGAAAATAAACAGCATATGCCCAATATACAGCAAGGGTTAGTCTCATGTTTTCTCTTAATAAAAGCAAAGGCATTAATGAAAAGAGAAACAACCAAATAAGTCCTTTTCATTAGTTTTCCTGAATTATGAGCACATTCACATATTAACATGTTATAACTATTTTCAGGACTTTTGGTTTCACTTAATGCCATTTATTTCATAAAACCATGTAAGATGGAAAGGATTCCCTAAGGTCAACTACCCCAAACTCATGCCCGAAGTCCAGTCAGAAGTTGTATATTTCCAAGGAAGGAGATGTCAGCCATTAAGCCAATAGTCTGAATATGAACAGTGGAATTCACTTCATTCCATATTATGAGCCATAGCTATATACATACGTTAGCTACTGAAAAAGTACAGTGTGAAGATATTTCACTTTGTTCAAATTATTATGAATTATTAAATCTAGAGGAAAGATTTTTTCACTAATTCACTAATAAAAGAGACACAGTTATTCCTAGGGTTACATCAGTTTTTCTAATGAACATAAAGTTAACAATGGTATTGTGTTATCTCCAGGGCAACAATCAATTCTGATACCGAATTAAGCACAGAAATTTCTATAAAATAGTCGTTGAGAAAAAACAGTCACATTTGACAGCCTGGTTGCTTCAGGTTTCACCTTCATTATCTATTTCTTGGTGCCCTGATTGCTGCAATATACCCACAGAATCACAGAATCACAGAATCACAGAATCGTAGGGGTTGGAAGGGACCTCCAGAGATCATCGAGTCCAACCCCCCTGCCAAAGCAGGATCCCTACACCAGGTAACAACAACTACCCCCAACAATCTCCTGGAATTCCACTACATTCCAAAGGACACGTAATTATGGTACACAGAATACACCCCTGGAGATTCAGGTGGAGATGACAGTTAGAGAGCTCCTCCTCCATCTGGACTGTCACAAGTCCATGCCCAAGAGGTAGTGGTTAATGGATTTAAGTCCAGCTGGCGACCCATTACAAGTGGTGTCCCCAAGGGACAAATACTGGGGGTCATCTTGTGTAATATCTTTATTGATGACCTAGATGAGGGAATTGAGTGTACCCTCAGTAAGTTTGAAGATGACACCAAGCTGGGAGATAGTGTTTATCTGCCTGAGGGTAGGGAGGTCCTTCAGAGGAATCTAGATAAGCTGGATCACTGGGCTGAGGTGAATGGGATGAGGTTCAACAAGGCCAAGTGCTGGGTCCTGCACTTTGGCCACAACAACCCCATGCAACACTGCAGGCTTGGGGCTGAGTAGCTGGATGAGTGTGAAGAGGAAAGGGACACTTGCGGGTGTTGGTTGATGCTGGGCTGCACATGAGATGACAGTGTGCCCAGGTGGCCAAGGGGGCCAACAGCATCCTGTCCTGCATTAGAAATATTGTGGCCAGCAGGAGCAGGGAGGAGATCATCCCCCTGTATTCAGCACTGGTGAGGCCATACTTCGAGTACTGTGTTCAGTTTTGGGCCCCTCACTACAAGAAAGACATTGAGGCCCTGGAACATGTCCAGAGAAGGGCAATAAAGCTGGTGAGGGTCTGAAGCACAAGTCTTATGAGGAGCAGTTGAGGGAGCTGGAATTGTTTAGGCTGGAGGAAAAGAGGCTCAGGGAAGACCTCATTGCACTCTACAACTTCCTGAAGGGAGGTTGTGATGAGGAGGGGTTTGGCCTCTTCTCCTAGGCAACAAACAGGACCCGAAGAAAAGGTCACAAGTTGCGCCAGAGGAGATTTAGATTAGATATAAGGAAGAACTTTTTCTCTCAGAGAGTGGTCAGACACTGGAATGGCTGCCCAGGGAGGTGGTGGAGTTGCCGTCTCTGGAAGTGTTCAAGAGGCATCTGGATGAGGAGCTATGAGATATGGGTTAGTGGCTTGTGGTAGCGATGGTAATGGGAGGACGGTTGGACTAGATGGTCTTGGAGATTGTTTCCAACCCTGTGATTCTATGATTCTATGATTTAATAATTAGGAAGACTGCTTTAAACAAAGTGCTTTCTTTTCTTTCAACTACACCACTCATTATAAAAAAAAAAAAAAAAAAAAAAAAAAAAGTATGTGTGTATATATATACATATATACACACATACTTTTTTTTCCTTGTTCTTGTAGATCAAGAATGTAAAAATAATATGTGGTGAGATGATGATAGAAATAGTAGCAAATGTCCTTCTCCTAAAGGCTGATACACCTTCCTTCACAGTTAATTACAAAACTCCCATTGACCTCCATCTTCAAAATTAAATGTTTGTCATAAATTAGCCTTTTAATTATTTCTCATTATTCAGTCATTTCAACTCTTTAATCTCGAGCTGCTTCCAACCCTTTCCATGAAAAAGTGCTAATTCGATTTAGTTTTTGTCTTTTTTTTCTCCTTCTTATTGACAGGAACAGTTCATACACAGCATTTCAGCTGCAACATATAACCCAGAGAAATTATCCCACCAAGGACATGACACCTCTACATATACAGTTCTTAATCATGCTTTCTGTAGTGTCACACTATAAGTCATCACTCAGTCTATTTTAGTGTGAATCCCTTTTTATATCCCTTGACAGTTTTGCAGCATCTAGATTCCTTTTTTTACTCTTATGTAACCAAAGTTTTTAGTTTGGTTGGTTGATTTTCCATTATCTACGTAGGTCACTCTGAAAGTAATACTCCCATCTTCTTTCCACTGAAACTACAACAGATACAAAGAAAACAATAAAAGTATTTAATAAAGCAAATTCTCAGAAACACTCTTTCAATATAGCCACCACCACTAGGAAATTCACAAGGATGAGTCAATCAAGACTCATTTTGTAGTGTGGCAGCTGTGCTTGTCTTTCACATCATTGTTGTCACTGCTGAAATGCACCACCCACTGCCTCACTGTGCTCAAATTCACTCTTTGATCTCCATAAACACTCCACAGGTTTTGATGAATATCAGTGGGTGCAAATTTTTTCCTGTATGGAGGAATTCAATAATTCAATGACACACTTTTCCTTCAGACACTTCCACATCAGACATCATTTTGTCAGGCTGCGCTTCTTCTCCCATCAGTCACACAGAAACAAAATGTAATAGAATACTAGCAGCAAGATTCAGCCTCTACTGCCATACTACAAACATCTGCCTCTGAAGTCGTGGGCCAATACAATAAAATAAGAGGCATTACTTTTGAAGCAGACATCATAGTTTTCCAAGCTAAAAACAGTTTAGGACACAACTAAGAAACTGCATGCATGAGTACAACTTTCAACTCTCACCATGAATTTCAAGCAAATGCTACCACACTTCACATATGTACTGACTGAAGCCTAACAAAGTTAATCAAGATTCAGCCCATTTTTTTTTTCTCATATTTAAGGCCAAGTTAAATTGCTTTTACTGTTCTGTCATGTGTTTGCCAGGGTGAGATTATTGTTTTCTATTCATTTACTTTTTTTGCTGTAGAATTGCTACATTATCTTCACAGAGTTTGGACGATTTAAATAGAAATACAATCCAGATTGCATCTAGTTGTTTAGGAGCCTGTTTAAAGTCATTTTACCCTCACTGGCATACATTCTGTTTTCATGATTGGACAATGTTTGTTAATTCCTTTTGTGCTTAACTTTGTTAGATTGCTAGAAAATAAGTCAGCCCTAATTTACTATTATTTTCTCCTTTTCGTTCTTCTCAGCTAGCCCTCTATTATTCTGATCCCATTCTATAAAATGTCAATAATCATGCACTCAGCATTAAGAAGAGAACCCATCTCACATTAAGAACTTTCAGCCTAAAACTGAATACTCGTGTCTCCCTGAAATTGTGGTATTGTATCCGTAAACACTGGATCTACACTACAGGTTTGTTCAACAGGCTAGGAATATCATTTTTAATTGAAACCCTAAGGGAAGTTTAGATCAGTAAAATGTAATTATCAGAATCAGGGCTCTTTCAGAACACCTGTGTTATCTCCTGCTTTTACTGAGGCTGGCATGGGATCATTAGTGACCACATGTCATTTGAACCTCATTTTCCATCTCATATGGAAGACGTCACCTCCAGCAATACAGTAGTCATCACGCATGCTGGGCACAAACTGAGAGGCAGTCTATTAACAGAAATGTTGACAGTACCTCTCATAGCACCTTGCTGTTTGCTGGTTCCTCTTCCAGCATGATCCTGATTATGTGGTTGTATATCTCATATTGGATTTTTGTGGCCATGTCTATTGTGGCTTCTGACTATTCCCTTAAAATAACATCTCTTCCGTAAATCCAACTGCTCTGTGAATTTTCTGTCCTATACTGAAGGAAAATATTACCAAGAATCTTAAATGAAGTTCTGTCCTGAAATGATATGTCATTAATTATTCTTAAATTCTAAAAATGTGACCCAAAATCAAAAGGCCTGCTAGAACATAATAGATCTTTTCAAAGCTGACTGTAATCAGTTAATAACCCATATTCGTACTCTTGTGGTGCCCACTAGCAATGAAGTGATCAGCAATAAAAAATAAACAAGGGTTTTTAGTTATTGTAAATTGTGAGTTCTTGGTTTCAAGCCATAATTGTACCAACTATCCAGCTACTTGACAAGTCACATATTCCACAATGTAGTGTTCAATTAGGACTATTCAACCCACTAGCTATTAGCACTGGTAGACAAAGAAATAAAAAAAACACCCATGCGAGCCCCAAGGCAGATTGAAAAACTTAAATGAAGCACAGATTTTTTCCTTACACACTCCTGTGCTCTTGTGAATTTGATGTAGTTGTCAAACAATGCCACTTTGACACATGGTAGCACCAGATAATAAGATTACAATAAAAAACAGTAAAATGGAAATTGACCTCAGTCATTCTTGACCCATGCTCATTGACTCTGGTGATCTTTCAAAGGTACCTGACAGTGCAGTCAGATGGCAATGTCCTCGAATAACTCAGCAGGTTATCAAATAAAAATCAGCTTTTCTCCCCTTTCATTGCAGTGTTTTCTATGTAAATCTCCTGTCTGCTGTGCAGTTCCTTTCTCTTCTAATTATTATTATTATTATTATTATTATTATTATTATTATTATTATTATTATTATTATTATTTTTAGACTTGAATAAGTGGGAAGCAACATATGTGAGTACACAAAAACATTCTCATCACTGGAAGAGTTTTGTTTGTTTTAATAGCTGGGAATCAGGCTAATGGTAATTGGGAAAAATTCAGTAATCTTCTACATATAACAATTGTGAAAATCAACATCCAGCTATCCACACAAAATCTTATTCTGCTCCTAATTTCAACCGTTCGTGTGACAGTCTTATTTCTGAGAATTTGACACTCTGAAGCACTCAATTCTTCATCTATTGAGCAGGCATGCCAAAACAGCTGCTACTATTCATGCCCAGAGAGCCAGTATTTATCCAAGCTGCACTGAAGCTAAGTCTCCAGACTGCCCTTACTTGACAGCAATTCCTTCTGTCCTGGAATGGAATGTCTCAGAACAGCCTGTTTTAACCTCAGGCTGAAATTGCCTAAAGCAGTTTGATACGGTCCTTCGATTTCTAGAGTAGTCAACAGGTTGTAGAAAAATGGTAAACTTATAAAGCTCTGAATGATCTAGGATCATGGAACAGAAAGAAAAGGGGAAAAAAAGTACATATGCAGTATTTTTCAGATAGCAGTGACTTGTACTCCTCAGTCTATGATCTTAAGCTTTTCTTTCTCAGCTTTGAACTATTCGAATCAACAGCTCTCTCCCTTGTCATATTATACTACACTAACTAAAGATTTTTTTCTTATTTTCCTTGCCACAAATCCTTCTTTACTCTGTCATCTTAATCTTCAATGTAGTTCTTTTTGTCAGTTCAACATTCTTGCTTCTTAGTAACCTGTAGGACACGCCAGGTACCCCACTGCTTCTGTTGTTTCTAAAGACTTTTGAATCCATTTGTACATGTGCCTACACTTGATTCCATAGTCCATGGTGTCTTTATTTTCTGCAAGAAGTGCATTGGTAAGACATAGTATGTCTCCACAGCAGTACCTAATTCTGAGCTATGCCATCAGAAAGCAGATAAAACATTCATCTAAATCTTTTTGTCTTGTTAATCAAATGGTGGAATAAAGAGAATTTGAATGCTTGCTGCATTAGAGACTTAATTCCCAGGTTTACAGATAAGCTTGTGTAATTTTTGTATATCTTGAAGATGACTGGTAGTTTAAAAAAAAATATATTCCTTTGAAGATGGTTACATTTCCCTCTTCAGTACATTAGCAAGAGATTTTAATAGGAAGTTTTTCACACAGAGGGTGGTGATGCAAGTTGGAATGTGCATCAACATGGGAACACGTTGCCTAAGGAGGCTATGGATGCTCCATTCTTGAAGGGATTCAAGGCCAGGCTGGATGTGGCTCTGGGCAGCCTGGTCTGGTGGTTGGTGATCCTGCATATAACCGGGAGGTTTAAACTAGGTGATCATTGTGTTCCTTTTCAACCCAGGCCATTCTATGATTCTACAACTTTTGTTAATAAATAATGTTTGCTTGGTTGGTTGGTTATTTTTAATTATTTTTTGGGATCCTTCTGACAAGCATAAAGCTTATGTTTTGCTGGCAAGGAGAACTTCAGAGTCCCTACCACTTTCCATCCGAGTTTCCAGCAAACTCCAAAAATTGTCCATGATAAACTTTCGGGAGGCTGTAGTTGAGCCTTTTTTGTTTAAAGTATGGTGAGGGAAAAAACAGTGGATACAACAGGAGGAATTTAGCAGTCACTGGAGAACTAAATTGAGTTTGAATTTTTGTTAATATTGTAATCCAAAACAATTTTTCAGTTGCTAGATTTTTGGTCAAGACTCATAAATTTTCCCTGTCTTAGTTTATTTGATGAGAATGTATGTCCTTATACATAATTGGTGACTACTTTGTAGTTGGGATCATTTAACAAAACAATTCAGACTATAGATCTCTAGAGTCTCCTTTATGAAGAGATGTCAGCCATATCACGATATGGACAGGCTTTGCATTTGAAGATATATCTCATTCTGAAAACACATCTTTGGAAAGAGACAGATGGTAGCCATTACTAGATTCTCACAAATGCATAGTTTTTCTTGTAATGTGATTATAAAAGTTCATACTGAACAGGAGAGGGACTAGTTCTAGACATCTAACTAAAGATTTCCCATTGACATGTACTGACTGGACATATGATACAATCATTCTGTTGTAAGGGTTGGTTGTTCTCATGAAATTTTTTCCACGTAAGATCCAGCTACCAAATAAAATATCTTTTTACACTTGTGTTTCTTTAATCATTTTCTACTGACCACACACTCTAAAGAGATAAAATTATCATCTTCCCTTCTCCTGTTACTTGCATTTAAATTACTGTAACACAGGGAAAGCTTGAATGTAATTCATCTTTTATTCCTCTTCATCTACAAGTAAAATAATCCTCTTCAATAATCTTTTAAGTGTTATTTTCTTTTTATCCTTTGCCATGTGAATATCAGTCTTAGTACTTGCACACCTGAAAAAATCTAGTGCTTTATAGTAATTGTTATACTGACAGAGGGAAGTAATTTCAAATTTTGTGGTGCTTTAGCTTCTCATCTCCATTCTTTCATATATTAAGTTAGGAAAATTCAAAATAAGTGATAGCATAAACCTATTCACAGACACTCAAAAAAAAAATATTAAAAAATTCTGGCAAGTGAAATGAATCATATGTGGATGGGTTATACAGCTGACCTACTACATTCTAGTGTTTCTTAGCAAGTTGTTGTGCTTTATTACTATAGGAATAGGAGTTGTTGACCAAATATACTTTTTTGAATCTTCTATCAAATTGATGAGCACTTAGTGACTCTTCACCATGCACATGATTGGCAGTGCTGACAATGAAAACTTCATGTCAAGGAATCTTTTTTTCTCACAAGTGCATTAGTTATCTTTTTAATTTATTCATATTTTTAAGCTATTTTTATTGTATGATTTTTTAATTATTATTTTCAGTAAAGGCCAGGATTGAATAGGACCTCAAAGATCATCTAGTAATCTAATAATAATCAATTATTAGTAATCTAATAACTCAAACCGACCACTTTCATTTGTTTCTTGTCAACTATCAAAAGAGGAAAGTCTTGATACTACTCCACTTAAAAAACAAACAAACAAACAAGCAAACAAAAACACAACTAGTCAGACACAATGACAACTCACTTCTTGTACAGCAAAATCAAGGTGAAGTTTCAAAGTATGAATTCCAAGGGGCCTGGAGGAGATTAGATAAGTGTTATACTTCAGCATCAAAAATTCTCTGAGTATACATTCAAAGTAATTATCATGCCAAGTCAGAAGTGTCAAAACTATTTCTTCTCATATAGCATCCTGAAGTCTTTTGTGTTCATTTTCTCTTTGATGTGAACAGTATCAAGTATTTTGTTAAGAAGTGGACCTTGCTGTCAGACTATGGTTGTGCTGTCTATTATTCCTGAGAGAGGAGCCTTACTTCTCCTTGTAAAGACAACAGATGATACTCAGCTGTAGGAATATCTCTGAGAGGTAGAGGCAGGGAAAATATTGTGAAGAGGAGGGTGATAGCATGAGCAGAGACTGAGAGTTCCTGAGGTTACTAGGCTTTAGAGACTTAATAAAGAAAAAAGGTTCTTTAAGGTCCTAGAGGAAATTGTTAAGGTTTTACTCTTTGAGCAACAGAAAACTGATGGATTGAAAGCAAGCTTGAAAAATAGAACCTACTTTCCATCACTTGTGAATGGGAACAAACTGAAACGTGAGAAGTTGTTTATATATTTTCACTGTAATGGTGATTGGTCATTGGAATAGATTGTCCAGTGAGGTTGTGGAGCCTCCTTCCTCAGAGATGGACAAAATGTGACTATACACTGCCCAGGCAACTTACAGAAGTTGAAAGAGCTTTGTGTATGAGTTTGGACTGGAAGATTTCCACACGTACCTTCCGGTCTCAGATATTCTGTGATTCCGTGACCTGTGGGAAAATGTTTTTATCCAAATATTAAACTCTCCCTGCCCTATTTTCTATATGTCAGGGATCTGTGGCTTGTTTGTGTTCTAATAAGACTTAGTTTTAGAGATTCACTTTGGATCTGCTATGATAATTTATGAATAACATGTTATTGTTCAGATTTTTGGTGTTAAATTCTGCATCAAGGTTGTGCAGGTATGGCTTTAAAGATCATCTTTCTCTTTTAAAATATTTTTATACACTGCAGATCTATACTCTAGAAAATTTGCTATTGTAATAGAAAACAGCAATAGGTATCTAAATGCATCAACTAGCACCTATAAATAGATCTCACAGGGAACTAGCAGTATTTCCATTACTCTAGTTAATAAACATTTTCCTACCTGGGCCCACAGTGTCCATTTGCTAATGCCAGTAATGCTAATCTGTGATGGCCACCCTGGTTCTTACAATCTAAGACTCTCCACTGAAGCCTGCTGTGATTGTTGACAAACATTATAATGTCTGCTTAATGACCAAACTACTAAAATGTACGTGCTCCTATACACTTACAGTTCTGAAGTGTTTACTTCCTTTCCCCTCCATTTCCAGATATACCAATTGGCAAATGTGATAGGATACTATGTTCATAGTATTATCATCAATATTCTAGAAATGCAAAACAAAGAACATATTAAAGGTAATGACAGAGTAATGACACATGTCCAGAGGTTCAGCTTCAGTTCAGATAAGCAAGGTGAAAAATGCTTACTGTTTCGCAGCACACATTTTGCCATATAACCATATAATCAGAATAACTGATTATTCCATAGAGGATGGGTACATTGACTTTTGCCTCAGCCATGATGTATTACTGGTATTCCTTTCCCACAAAAATGCACTCCTAAACATTTTAATATATAGATTTATAGGATTTGGGCTGAAAGTATGTAGTCATTTACAAGTAAAGGAGGGAAAGTTATGATACTGTTCTGAAAACAGCTGAGAATTTAATCATATTATGCGAATGCAGACCTTCTGTAAAGGTGTATTAAATGGATAGATTTCTGAATGGATAAACTAAAACAGTTAGCAGTGAAGCTAAGGAATACCATATGTTCTTCAGCAACAAACTACAATTTAAAGTATGAAACAGAAGTCAAAAGACTGAAAAGAATTTTGAGTTCCTTATGCTGTGGATTTGACAGAACAAATATTTTCCCATATTTTACTTTTAATAATGATTTTTTTTATGTCAGTGTAAAAATATATTAAGATACTTGAAACTGTCCAAATAAAAAACAGAAGTGAACCTAAGGCACATCCTGGGAGGGGAGCCCTATGAAACCCAGGGAACTACTGACATATCAACCTCATCACTGTACTGGGGACAAACATAGAAGATAAATAGATAATACATGGACCTGCAGCATTAACTCTTTAATCCCCGGTTTACTAGATGGTGTTATGATGTAGAATATCAATCAAAATCTTAAAACTATGACAGAGAGAAAGAGGAAAAAACTGTAAGAGGAAGTGCAGAGAATTTATCTTAATCCTACTTCATACAGTTTTGTTGTTTTATTTTCACAGAATTGGTACCTTTTTTCTTTTCAACTTCAAAAATGAAAACAATATGTCCAACTCATCAGTTTCAACTGAGCACCTAATAATTCTGTCATTGTCACCCTTGTTTATCATATCCTCTCACGTGCTTGCAACAGTGCCTGCATTTCTTTCCCCACCTTCGCATCCTAACACAACAGAAACAATAATTCAGCTTATTTCAGCAAACAACTTTCAGTTATTTACTCACGAGAAGCCTTTGGTTGTACTTGGAGTAATAGTCGTATGAAATTGTGAATCTACTACATGTGTATATATATATATATATATTTGTAATTATATCTCCTCTGTTAGAAAAATTCTTTTCATGTTAAACAAATCTTAAAATCTAAGTAAAGTATTAAGTGTTGAATCAAAAACTGTGCAATCTAAACAGAATCATTTTTTTGTAAAGTCACTGTAAGGATTATTATAGTAGACCGAAAATAATTTTGGTCTTAAGACTTTATTATTACATCTCTGTTTTCTTCAGTGGAAAATCCCATGAATGACACTAATGCTGAAGAAACATTGCCTTTTATCCACTTTATCAGATTCATTCTAAACTAAACCCAGAAGTTAAAAACATGTTTTAGATTGCTTTCTTCACCTCTGAATGCTCAAATGCTAAAAAGCATTAATCAACTATGTTTTTAATAAGACATTAATAAATGCAAACTGTCAAAACATTTAAAAATGGCATTAGTTATCCTTCTTGCAAATAATCTCATCTGAGAAAAGAAGCTGAACCTTAGGCAATCATTTCATTATAGGCTTTATGAAAACAAATACATCTTTTTTAGTTTGAAGCTACCTAAGCCATGTGGTGTTGCAATATATACCTTCAGAGAGTACCATCTGGTGTTGAAAAACCAATACTGCAAAGACAGTCGCCACTCTTTCATCTGATTAAATAGCTCTAAGATGTGTGACTTAAAAAACAACTTTATCTCTTTGTCTAGTGTATCATTGGTGACAACCTCTTTCTTTCTTTTACCATGAAAAAGATTTCGTGGAGAAACTGACTTGTATGCATACGGTGATGTTGTGGCAGCCTAGAAGAGTCTGACTTAAAGCATAAAAAGGTATATCAACATAACTCTATTTCTTGAATTGTTAAAAATTGGAGATCTTTTTTCAGTTTTTTTTTTGTTTGTTTGTTTTTAATGACTCACAAGGAATAGATTAAATTAAATTAAAACTGTTAACATGAGGGAATCACAATCATCCCCCTGTCCCTGCTGGCCACCCCTCTTCTGATGGAGCCCAGGATACCATTTTCTTCCCAACATGCAAGAGCACACTGATGACTCATGTTAAGTTTCCCACCCACCAGGACCCCAACATATGCAGGATTTTACTGTGCAGAAGTGCTGTCAACTCCATTGATTATGAGCACGCCATGCCACCTTGGCAGAGACAAGTAATTATCACCATTTGTACATAGAGAGTGTGAACCCCGCAAATCTACAAACTTAACTTGATGGCAGTTCTACTCTCACACTGGGAGTGATCCCAGAAAACAAAGAATTTAGTGAGTGTTGTTTTCAGAATGTACTTTGCAAAATTATGCTTGCACAACTCCAAAAGGTGATATCTTTTGTTTCTAAAATGGGTTAGTGTCATCAAGATTACAAAGTCTGGGTAGGACTGCTTCTTACTCAATGTGTTCTCTGACAGTAACACCCCTGCAAGGTGTTTATCTGTACCCTTCAATTAATTTTACTAAAGAAAAAAATGGAATATCAGTCCACATTTGCATAAATGTAATACACAAGCCTCTGATCAACATTTTTCCATTTATGGCATTTTTAGCTCGAGTGGAAGGGTTTTTTGTCCTCTGAAAGTAACATCATCATATACTAAAACTGATGGCTTGCTCTGTCCTGCCCATTTAGCTGTTTTAAGACATGTTCTGTTGCTGCTCTGTGTAATACACAGAGATTCCATTTATCTTCCTATGTACAGGTTCTTTATCTACTTATTTTTATCTCTATCAGATAATTAGGATATGTAAGATACAGTTCATACAAGCGAATTCTATTGTTTTCCATTGAAAATTTAAGGCACTTAGGATTCTAATTTAGTTAGAGATGTCTGCAAAGGTAGCCTCTGTATTTAATAGCCAGGTTTTCACTAACTCATTAGGCACCACATTTTTTCTTCTGTTTATTTCCTTTCAAGTTGAGTATAACAGATGGTGTTATTTTTTGGTCTGTGTTATGTTCTTATTCTATTCCTGTCAATAAACACATTTATGAATGAATTTAGTCATGTCAGCCTTCTGGAACACTATGCTATGAACATGACTAATGCAAATAGGTACTGATACGTGTTGACTTCATTTGTTCATTAATCTCAAAACAATCATAGTTTGTTCAACTAAGACGTACATATACACTATATTAAGAGACAGCCTGCCACACATCAATCAGTATTTTAATATACCATTCTTTCTCAGATCTTGCAGTCTACCACATGTCTTTTCCCTCTCTTAAATTAACCCATGACACAAACAGGTCACAGAAATGCATTTAAAAGTGAGCGTAGTTTTTGAAAATACGTATTTCTCTGAAGACATTTTGCAACATGTTAAGGTATTTCTAATTCTTAGGACTTATTCAACAAGAAATCCTTTTGCTGTACAGTAAAACCTGTGTCTATTTGAAAGACAGGTATCTATTCAACTGCCTACTCAAAAGTATAACTGTGTTTTATTTATAAATGCACTCCAGAATATTTCATTTATTTTGCACTTAGCTGAGAAAATAGTTAAAATTATACAGAGCATGCCTTTCCTAAAGATATGTGCTGAACAACTAAAGCCCTGCTGTTATTGAAGAAAAGTAGGCAACATATTTGGCTTCCTGAAATTCTTTTAAATACAATTATGTTTTGTTCTGTTCTGTTCTACCTCCCACTTTCTCCCACTATTTCTTTCCCAGGAAGACCCAGGAAGAACTATGTTCCAAGAATTATTGATCATTCCCATTTTCTATCTATTTGTTTCAGACATTCCTGCTCGCAGGCTTTTTTTTTTTTTTTTTTTTTTCTATTCTGATGTTTTTCTTTTCTATATTATTGGTTATCTATTTTATATTATTAGTGTTACATCTTGAAATCAAGAATCCTGCTATTTACCATCCCTGATACTTATATTTTCCAAAAGAAGATTAAACATATACAATTCATTCTGAGTGTGAAGGATTTGAGTACACTGTGGTCCTGTAGGATGGTTTCATTATTAAAGTTGTTTTGGTTCTGTTCCAAATAACTTTGAAAGGTTGTTTGACCATCTGGTGCAATGTTACCCCAAGACTCAGGAGATATCTAATGTGTTTTAGATAATCAGGTATAGATTTACAACTTTGAGTTATCATCTCTTTGCAGTCTACACAGAGAAACGGCAATTCTCTGCTAAAATATATATAATATAAAATTATAATATAATATATATATATATTATACACATATATATATATACACATATATATATATACACATAGGTTTACAGTGGAGATTTACAATTACATGTGAGGAGTGTAACTCAGAAATACTTGCAACTTTTTAAAATAAATCCTAACCCTACAATCTCTTTATACTTCTGCCTTCTGCCTTTAGCAACTCAGTTTACTCCTTCACTTCCCCTTCAACCTCTTAAGCCTATTACCCTGAATTTTGTAGCACAGATTCTTCTCAATGCAGTGTCTCTGTTCCTCTGAATTTTCAACTAATAATGCCCCCATAACCATCTTCAATGTCTTTATATGGCCATGTCTTGGGGAACAGTCAACAAGGGCCTCATGTTCCTATAGTTTAGCTGTTAGAGGAAACTTCGCCCTGGTGGTAGTTAAATATTGTGTATCATAGTTTATTCCATAGTCATGTTCTGTTGCACGGAACAGGATGACTTGGGATATCTTCTTTGATTATTTTTTTTCCTGTGACATGAACAGAGGGCAGCTTCAGGCACATTTGGTTCCCTAGGCCTTCCTCTAAGAAAAAATGTCACAACAATAACCCCCCCCTTGCCTATTCCTCTTAATTTCTTAATTTTTCTCTATTCTTTACCTTATGACTTAACGATTTATTCTGGATACACTGTGTTTACATATTTTTGTTTTTCATGCTGCTGTCTGTCTCGTTCTGCTGTGTGATACACTTGGGAATAAGAACTTTTATAAGAATCTACTATTCAGAGAAATGCTGCATTGTGCTGGTGTGATTTACAGCTTTTAAAATATAGTATTGTAAGCAGGTTACGCACTTACCAGGAAGACATAAGCGTATTCATTGATTATCAGAAAACAGAAATATGTATCAATGTGCCTATTATCATAAAGGGCAGGAAGATGAAAGAACACTAGGTCTTCGGACTGTTAATTTTTTTTATTTTTTATTTTTTTTCAGCTATAATATAAATATATATTTTAAAATGTATTGTAAATGTGATTGACTAGATTGAAGAGTTTTATATAAGCAACCATTCATCACTGACTACCCCTAAGCCTAACCTTTAATATTTCTGTCAAGTTTTTCCAGGACTTGACATCTGATCTTCCTTAATTTTCAGATACTTGTGCATTTCTAAGTTAGCTCATGACTGCATTGCTGACCCTTAAAAAGAACAGATTGGAAATGCATTAGCAGCTAAGATATACTGTCATTCAATCATATGCATTTCCTGTTCTTTAAGAAGCCACGCATAATGAAATATGTGATGAGTTAATAGTGTTGATGGTATAATTTAAATAATTTTCTTCCTCTCTCATGTGCCCCATCTTTTTACCCTTGTAAAACTGCAAAGATTATAAAGCCTTTGGTGGGATATCATTCTATTATCACTCCAAGGGAAGGTGTTTGACTAAAAGCTAATTCCTTTACAGTCAGAAACCAGCCTGCCTGGTCTGACCTTTTGAAAGACATTGCGTGTGATAGCACACATGGAGCAAAAGCTCTCCATGCTCATTTTTCCAGAATATGGTTCAGTTTGGGAGAAACGGAACAGAAGTGAGCATCGTAATACCCAAGCTCCATTTTTGCCACTAGCAGATAGTGTGACATCAGGGAAAAAACCTCAGTGCTCATCATTTTTGCTCGCACTCCCTTTAGGTTGTAAATCCTTTTAAGCAGGCAGTAGTCTTTTATAGCCTATGTGTCGAGCCCATGCAAATGATATTCAAGGCAGCATAATTCAAATGATAGTTTCACGTGTATTTCATTTCTACTTTCTCTGTAAAATCTCAAAAACTTCATGAGGTGGTTAATTATTGTTTTTTTCCTTTTGTTCAGACTGATAACTTTCACGCTTTCATGTGTCATTACAGAAAAGTAACACAGCAGTTAATTAGCAATGTGAATTTCTCCCAGGTTTTTCATCATGTAATGCTATTTGTGCTTTTCAAGTTTCCCATTTGGAACCTGGAGGTATTTGTCTGAAATGTTTGGGTATCTGGGAAAAATAAATAAATAAATAAATAAGTGAATTTAAATAAAATGACTTTTAACCATGTCAGCATGTTGAGACTTATTCATCACTGCTCTTTCACTATAACTGTAGATTGGAAGAAAGACATCAAGTCAGTGGGATGGGATGGAGTACGCAGACAGATTGGTACAACAGCAGACTAGAGATGATGACAAACCTGCCCAGAGACCTCAAGTAGACAACAAGATGGGTTGAATAACATGCTTCAAATAAACTGGACCAAATCAGACAAAAGGAATGTCTCTGCCTTTCAAGAGAAAGAACCAAAGCCTGTCCACCTCATAACCTGAGAGATCTTTGTGTAGTGAAAGGGTGTTGATATAAATAAGTACAGTGGGGCAGGGGGAGAAAAGGGCAGATTCTGCTCTAAAATACCAGATTTGAGAGAACTTGTCTAAAGCATAGAGACAACCTTTTAGAAACAGACAATAACTGTGGCTGAGTTACCACAGCAGAAAAGAAAGTGCTGTCAGGGATTAGGAAATGTGTAAATCAGAACAGAAATAGGCAGCTCAAGGGACCAGAGATAACTGTGGCTTAAAACGTGAATAGATAAAGAGAAATATTTCAGTGAGACCATCTTTGCTGGGCTGTCACAGTCTGCCTCTACTGGTATATTAAAGGAGACCAGGACACAGACTGAAATGCTGATCACTGCATATATTCAGGTCTGTGTGTACTTAAGAGCAGAGAGGATTGCCAGGTTGTTCAGTGGTATAACTAATGTTTTTAATGGTGACCTGGAAAATAATTAGAAAATCATTCTGATCAGAACTTACAAATATTGGAGGCAGTAAGAAAGAATGGAAGAGTGGGGTTTATTTCATAAATCAAGTAGTATTTAAATCTACATGAATAGAAGAAAGTTCAAGTGCTAAGAGGAAGTCATCTTTGACAAAGACGTGATTAAGATTTAGAAGGCAATGATTGGGGAAAGGATAAAATTTGCTGTTATCTAAGAAACCAATATGATTTCCTTTATGCCACTGTAACAATCAGGGCTAATGCCTTCCTTAGGAATATGAACAGAATTTTCCACAAATACTTTTTACTGTAGGAAACAGGAACAATAAGGGAGAACTTACCAACCAATTATTCTACCAACCATTATTCTAATTCGATACAATAATTATTTTTCCCTTTGTACAGTGAAGTCAAAATATGATATTGCATTGCTACCTGCTAAATAATCAGATCTGTTTCACACACTGGTTTCTTTGGAAAGTGGGTTTATGAATATTAGTCGGACTGAGGAACAAAGGAATGTATATTCCTTTTTATTTTACAAGTAGAATGCACACTGCTGTAACCTACTCAATCTAAAGAAATCTGCAGCAAAAGGAGAGGTCAGACATCATGCCTGTTACCTGCAAACAAAATATGACAAACTCTAGCTTTTTACATTTATTGTTGGGAGCTTTATTATTTTATTATTACCTGGTGATCTCAAAAATCTGTTTGCGTATTTAAAACCTATTGATCTTGAGAATACTCAGTCATTACAGTCTAGGGAAAACCTTTGAAAACCTTGTCTGTAACTCCTCAGGGCCCTGTTCATTTACAGTCATCAGAAAAAAAAAATATATATATATATATATATATATATATATATATATGGATATATATGGATATATATATATAACTTTCTGAGCTTTATTTCCACTCCTGTGCTAAGTTCAACAACACAACATACACTAGTGCTGAATATATAATGCATTTACAGAATATTCCTCAACATGGATTTTGCTGATTACCCCCAAGATCTCAGAGAGACATTCAGCAATTCAAGATGAATATAGAAAACAGTACAGAGTCCTGGTGCTCAGCTTTTCTGTGATCTCACTTATTGGATTAATGATGAAAAATTATTTTTAAACTTCACATTGGAAGTTTTTGAAGATTTTATTTGTGCTGAAAGAAAAAATATAACTTCAGTGAGTTACAGAAGTTGTGTACAGTAATGTATCTGTGAGATGTTGTCACTGATGATTTCACTGGCTATCTTCTTTCAGGTGTTTGCGTGGCAGCTTGGCTAAACAAAAAGGGAAGTTGCAAATTCTTTTGTAAGGTGATGGCTTTTCTATGTGTTTTCTAGCACATAGTAGCAAGACAAAAGCATTTAGTTTTCATTATCTTCATAACAGATAATCTTTAATGCTCTGTTTCTATGCCAGCTAGTTAAAGAACACTAGTGTCTAGACTACAGAACTAAGTGTCAAAGCACTGTTTTACTGAGAAGTAATAATGATATCTGTAATCCTCCTAACTGTAAGCTGTAAGCTTAAGTAACATCAGATCCTTTTCCTGCTACAGTTTCATTTGTAAAATACTTCTGAATTTTCTTCTTTTTCTAATTTTTCTGTTTGGGGCCTGATAATTTCTTTCTAACTATGAACATGCTTTCACTGAATTTCATGGTTTTCTACCAAAAGCAGTCATTAGAGATGAATTTTGTTTACATTTATCCCAGATGTTCAGTCTGGTTTTCATTGACTCCATCTTGTTTTGTGTAGGCTTCTAGCATTAGTATAGTTAAACATTTTCACCTTACCCCTGTCTCTGTCTTTTCTAACTCTGCTGGTTTCTCAGAGCCTTAATTACCTGACTTCTGGTCTGTGATGTGTAAAGTACTTACTTCATTCTTATCATCTCTATAAATGTTATGGAATTGATGGTGTGAGATACAATAATTCTATATTTAAATAGATTTCAGTACTCAGCTGCCCAGTAAATGCAGGGGTTTACATTCACCCTATAATATGCTCTATAAATGTTGAATTACCCATGTGCCTAACAGATGACAGAAAGCATTAGAGAACTATAAATTTAAACCTCTTAATTCATAAATTTAGACTAGAAATCTCTGGAAGAAAAGAGAAAGATCCAGGATGAACTTATACAATTCAAAAAGCTTTAAAATGAACAAGAATATACTAAAGATACCAAATCATATTTCTCTCTATTAAGGTTACTTCCATGAAGCAAAAATGTCTTTCAAGAATGTCTTTCTATCAATTCCATCAGATTATTTAATACACTTTTTGTTGTTTTTTTTTTCACACAAGATTAAAACAAAGCCCAAAAATAAACTTTTTTTTTTTTTTTTCCCCCCCCACAAGATTCAGTAATAGCCCAGAAGACAAACTGCTTTTTGTTTTATTTTGTTTTGTTTTTTACATTTCTGAGGTTTTCTTCGGGAATATATTGAAGTAATTTTTTCTTTAGTTGCTCTTTGGACATGAGCAGCAAAGTAATTTTTTTAAAAAAGCTTTTCTTTTTATAAGAAGAATCTCTGTTGGAGACACCCATTTTATTAAATAAGTTGAAAGTTAATGCAGTCATTATAATCTCAGTAGTTTAATTTATGTTTGTGCATGCAGCTGTTGGGATTGATTGGAAAAGTACAAGCTCACACGGCCTTACACAGCATTCTCTTGATTAAGAACCTGTGTCTCCTGAAGTAACAATAATGGATGAAGCTAGGGGCACCTGTGGAGAAAAGGGCATATGCCTGAGATGCAGACAATGCTCAGAAGACACAATAAAGGTTTCTAAAGTAATGAAGGAACGGCTTTATTGGCAAGTAATTACTTAAGAGAGATGAAAACAAATTAATGTTACTGAAGCAACTCAGTCACTTGTGCAACTAAGTAGGTGTAGCAGACATACCATCTTTTCTTACTGCTTAACAGGAAAGAAAAAAAATGTCCTTTACACAGTGACAAATAACTATGAAGCACAGAAAAAAAAAATAGCAAGGAGCATATGCAAAGTAATTAAGAAAAGTTGTGCTGTAAGTAAGCCAAATTCTACCCTTAGTGACAGTCATGAAAATCCTCTGGAAGGTAGCCAACAGCAAAGTTTTAAAGCTTCCAACCTGTACATCCCATCTCAACCAGCAGTACTGCTTAGTCATGCTACCTTGTCCAAAAATAATTTTGTGTTATAAATGGAAGTTTAATTGGACCTTGCATACTGGACTCCACTTTCTACTGTCTCCGTTATCCAACATCCTGCATTTTAGCAACAAGCTCTCCAGCTTTCTCTGTCTTTTCACACACCTGAGATAGGATGATTTAAAATCAACCAAAAGAATATACTCTATAGGATTCTGAAAAATGTTGCATGTCTATATACTTCTTTAGGAGTATAACTAATCCCAAAGGATAGGGAAAGAAAAGACAAATCAGTGAATTAAACATTCCTAGTGCAGATTAGAACCATCGAATCATAGAGTCATAGAATCATAGAATGGCCTGGGTTGAAAAAGAACACAATGATCATCTAGTTTCAACCCCCTGCTATGTGTAGGGTTGCCAGCCACCAGACCAGGCTGCCCAGAGCCACATCCAGCCTGGCCTTTAATGCCTCCAGGGATGAGGCATCCACAACCTCCTTGGGCAATCTGTTCCAGTGCATCACCACCCTCTGTGTGAAAAACTTCTTCTTAAAATCTAACCTAAATGTTCCCTGTCTCAGCTTAAGACCATTCCCCCTTGTTCTATCACTATGCACCCTCGTAAACAGCTGTTCCCCTTCCGTTTATATGCTCCCTTCAAGTACTGGAAGGCCACAATGAGGTCTCCCTGGAGCCTTCTCTTCTCCAAACTAAATAAGCACAGTTCCGCTAACCTTTCCTCATAGAAGAGATGTTCCAGCTCTCTGATCATCTTAGTGGCCCTCCTCTGGACCTGCTCCAAGAGCTCCAGGTCCTTCCTGTACTGGGGGCCCCAGGCCTGGACACAGTACTGCAGATGGGGCCTCACAAGATCCACGTAGAGGGGGACAGTCACCTCCCTCTCCCTGCTGGCCATCCCTTTTTTAATGCAGCCTAGAACACAGTTGGCCTTCCAGGCTGCAAGTGCACACTGCTGGTTCATGTCTAGCTTCTCATCCACCAGGACCTCCAGGTCCTTCTCCACAGGGCTGCTCTCAAGGAGATCTTCCCCCAGTTTGTATAAATATGTGGGATTTCCCCAACCCAAGTGCAGCACCCTACACTTGGCTTTATTGAACCTCATTAGGTTTTCATGGGCCCACTTCTTCAGCCTGAGCAGGTCGCTCTGGATGGCTTCCCTTCCTTACAATGTATCAACTACATCGCTCAGCTTGGTGTCATCTGCAAACTTGCTGAGGGTGCACTCAATGCATCATCTATGTCATCGATGAAGATGTTGAAGAGCACCGGTCCCAAGACCGACCCGTGAGGGACACTGCTTGTGACCGACCTCCACCCTGACACAGAACCATTCATCACAACCCTTTGGCTGCATCCAGCCAGCCAATTCCTAATCCACTGAACAGTCCGTCCTTCAAATCCACACCTATGCAATTTAGAGACGGATGTGGTGAGGGACCATGTCAAAAGGCCTTGCAGAAGTCTAGGTTGATGAAATCCATTGCTGTTCCCCCATCCATTGAAGCCACCACTCCATCATAGAAGGCTACCAGATTGGTGAGGCATAATCTGACCTTGGTGAAGCCATGCTGGCTGTCTTGAATCACCTACAAACATGTTCTCAGCTCATTAGCTTTTCTTCTTACTCATATTGCCTTCTGATTTTTATCACTGGCCTTAAGGATTCCTTGCTTGCTCAAAGATTTGTGTTCTAAAATAGTGACTGCAGGAGCACTCATCTGATTATACAGTCTAAAGTACTGTTTTGACTAAATCTGTTCATCTTCTCCTGTCTCTCTTCTTGACAGTCTTTCAAAGTGATTTCCATATTTTTTATTTTACTGTTCCTGTAATTCTGCCATCCTCCCTCTTTCAGCATTCAACTTTGGTGTAATTTGTGGTACTTCGCTGTGGTGGTGCACTCCTTGCTCCCCAATCCAGCCTGGTAGTTATGCCCAAAGACTAGTGTATATAGGGGCAGTTAGTAATGACCATATTGTTTCAAACTTCAAACTGTTATCAGACGCCTGATAACAGACACGTAGTTCAACAGATCAAATTTCAAATCAATTTCAGATCAAAGTTCTGTGCCTATGAGTCTGTAATCTTACCCCATAAATAGAAAGCAGCCTAGAAACCCTTGGGTAGTACTTTCTTGCAAGCACCTGGCTGCACACAAGACTCTCCCCTTGAGCAGGGATACCTCTTGATGTTACTTAATGCCTGAGCAGAGATTCATCTGAGACATGGTGACATCTTGTCAGCAGATCTTTGGTAAATGATTTGTTGTTTTTAAGCTATACTAGCTCCACTAATATTTGAGCTGAGATTCATTAGGCACCCCCAACCTCTGTCTAACAAATAGTCAAGGATATCTATCCATCTCAAATCTGGTTAAGTTACTGTCACCTTTGTTCAAATATTACCATCTTATACCTATTGTATATCAAGAAATATCTTTCTGCCTTCCTCTTACAAGTGAGGTGCGCGGTACTTTACTCTCCTTTTGTGACACTTTCTTCTTTGTGTTCATCTGACATTACTTCTTCGTGTTTCTTTTCTTCCTTTTCCCTTCTCACATTTTTATCACCTTCTAAATACATATGTTAAAACTTTTAATCCTGGGGCATTTTCAGCCATGAAATCTGGGATAAAATTGTGACATCTGACAACATCATGTGCTTGTAAATTTCTGTTTAAAACTTGAAATGTTTTGGCATGTCTTTGATTTTAGCCAGAAATTCTGCTGTGATTGGACATGTCCTCTTTCAATATCTACAGCTGAAGATAATTTGAATTGTGACAAAGCATTTGCACTGTAAATATGTAACAGACCTCGATAAGTGAACCTGATGTGTATCAATGTGAAAAACTAAAGGACAGGAAGGAAAGCTAGTGTGATACAGCAAGAATTTGACAGCTGAGAAGGAGTTATCAAATTACTTCAGATTGGCAAGAAGGGTGTTACAAGGTGACACTAACGTACTTGATTTACATGAACTTGCATAATTCCACTTCCTACTCCATTTATTTTTGCACTTGTTTACTCTCCTGCCTTGTTTGTATCATGGTACTCATTGTGGGTATAGACGATCCCATAAAAATCACTAATCTCTGAAAATCTGGAGCTCAGTTTAGAATTCCTAAATATTTGCTCACTGATACAATTTACCCAAATACAGAAGAGCTTTGAAGATTGCCTAGGCAAATCAATCCCTTCAAGTATGGGTTTACTGTTTCATTGCTTTAATGAGTATATTCTCCTCAGGTTCTATAGGACTCCACAAACCACAGTAATGTATGTTCTTATGATTCCTGTGTTAATTAAACATTTTCAACTCAATGAATGAGTTCTGTGTAATCTCCCTAGACAACTGAGCTATGCATCCTTAACTGTTGTGCTATAGGTCAAACAGATGATAACACATTTGCTCTAGTGGAAATAAAGAATTTGCTTCTTGTTCTAAGCATTCAATTCCTCTTCATGCACAAATGTAAAAATCTCCACAGTATTAAAACAGTATAATTAGATAATTGTTATATTCAAAGCTCTTTGACTCAGATTAAGTAAAATCCTAAATAATTTCAGTTTCTGCTCTTGCTAATTAGCAAGTTTTTTGTGTGTTTCATTTAAAAATAATGCTAGGACCAATTCAGTACTTTCACCTCTGGGATTCCATTTGTTATGTGTTGGTTCCTTAGAGACCTAAAGCAATTAAAAGTAAATTGAATTTATAGCTTAATCTTTCCCTGAGAACTGCAGGATAAAAATTATTAAAGCTTTCTAGAGTTTTTATTCTTTTAGAGCAATACTGTTCACTGTCCCGAACAAAACTCATCCTATTTGCACCAACAACAAATTCAGTCTAATCAGAATAGTCATAGAATAAGTAATTCTTCTGATTTCTTGTCCATTTTGTTTAAATTCAGTCTACAAAAATTCACGTTTCAATACTTACTTTGAAGAATAAAATTAAAGCAATTACCATATGTATATGCATACCCCTTCTATTCATGTTTAAAATGAACCTTATCTTGATCTGTCATAAACATTCACTAATCATAGTATTTGCACTAAATCTGTAGTTGTTCTGAGTAGATAAAAGCACAAAGAGGGTAAGATTCCCATGACATACCATGCTGTCAGCCAGTTTGAATTGTCGTTGCAATCAACATAGAAGGAAAAAAAAAAAGCAATTTAAGACACAATTCATCTGGCTTAATTTAGATGACATGGTGTAAGTCCTGTCCCTGAAGACTTCCAAAGTGAGACTGGATTGGGCCCTCGGTAGCCTGTTCTAACTGCAGTGTCCCTGTTCATTGTAAGGAAAATGGACTAGATGTCCTTCAGAGGTCCCTTCCAACACTAAGGATTCTGACCCTATGAGTCTCAAGATTCCATCCAATAAGCGCATAGAAGCAAGAACTATAGCATCTTCATCTTGCACAATCTCTTAATCAGAAATAAAGAAGTATTTATGTACACCTGTTCCACTCTGAGAGACCTACCCTCTTTTATATGAATGTAGGTGCAAAAAATGCTTTAATAAATGCTGTAATGAAACAGTTACAGAAAAAGATATGCTATCTGAGGTGCTGACTGTCAGTCGGAAGGAATTATTAAAATTGTTTTAAGTAATGGGAGGAAGATGGAAGATAATCACACTGAATTATATATTATCAGTCAAGCAATGCACAATATCTATCTATCTATCTATCTATCTATCTATCTATCTATCTATCTACCTATTTATTTATTTATGAGTCACAGAATCACTGAATTGGCTGGGTTGAAAAGAACCACAATGATCATCTAGTTTCAACCTCCCTACTTTGTGCAGAGTTGCCAGTCAGGCTGTCCAGAACCACATCCAGCCTGGTCTTGAATGTCTCCAGGGTTGGAGCATCCACAACAGCCTTGGGCAACCTGTTCCAGTGTGACCACCCTCTGTGTTAAAAAATTCCTCCTCATATCTTACCTAAACCTCCCCTGTTTTAGTTTAAAACCATTTCCTCTTGTGGATAGTATATTCCTCCTGGAATCAGATCCATACTCAATAGTAAGGCTCTATTCCTAGTGAGGTTGTGAATTTATTTAAAAGTGTTAAATCAAAACTGTACCCAATCACCATCATTATTGAAATAGTTTGACATATTTTCATCTCATTCTATGTGAAGTAACATTACTCATAATGTCCAGGTATTCACAGTTAAGCATTGTCTCTAAAAGAGTTGTAAATTGTCCTTTATATATATATATATATATATATATATATATGTATGTATATGTATATGTATATATACAAAGTAGACAAATGCTCCCTTTTACTGTACATTGTCCTAGCCATTATCCAACATATTTCTTAACTGCAAGACATTTGCACTGTCACTGATAAAAATAACCAGTGCAAATCATCATATGCTTCCAAGTTCTAATTTGTGGCGAAGAGATGAGACACACAAGAAACACAATTAATAAGGGTTTGGAGCCTTGTCTTTGTGTTCTGTATTTATTTATGTATTCTTCTATAATTTAGACTGTAAAGTCTTTCTATGAAGGCAAAATAACATACCAAATCCAAATCTCATTCTTACCTCCTCTCAGTTCTCTCTGTGCCTCAATATCTATTAATCTATTCTGGTGTATTTATATTGCAAATTATTTAGAGAATGAAAACAGCAAGGAGAATGAGCGATCCTCGCTTGGAGGGTTTGACAGTACTTTTATGAGTGATGCATGAGCGGGCAGGAGATTTCTGAAGAGTGGATGGCATATCAAAGATTTTTTTTCTCTGCAGTAAAATAGCACTCATTATCAAAAGACACGAAATGAGCACTGCTTCCCATTTATGCTGTTAAACAGATGAATCCAACCGGTTAGCCTACTCATTTTTCAAGATTAAAGGAAGA
Organism: Perdix hodgsoniae; assembly: GCA_035772895.1. Lineage (NCBI taxonomy): Eukaryota > Metazoa > Chordata > Aves > Galliformes > Phasianidae > Perdix > Perdix hodgsoniae. The sequence goes on from JAPSGF010000160.1 coordinate 268,905, forward strand.
TATTACAGTATAAAAAGATGTTAATGTGTATTCTTTCATGAAGAATTATCATGGATGTATAGTGCATTGTACAGAGACTTTTATGGATGTCTTTGTACTTAGCTTACTTTACAATTTCCCAAGATTAAGAAATGGAAAGGTAGCACATCCAAGAATTCCGTGATAACTTTGAGTTGGAATTAGAAATGTTCTTGGATGTCTTTGTAATTCACATTTCAAAAAGCAGTATTTTAAGACTGGTCTGGTTGTCAAGAATGTGCATCATTAAGTAATGTCGCTTTCTGAATTTAGTATAGTATAATACAACCTCAGAAATTGAGAACACAAGCATGAAGCATCTGAGATATGTATGATCATAACACATTATTCCCCAGCTTTCTGTGGATCTATCATAGTATCACTGTGTCATTTATTGCTATGTATTTTAGACAAAGGATCAGCTTTTTCTAACTTCTTCAGTTCTTGATGTCATATCTGGATGCATCAATATGCAGTGTTTGAGACTAAAGTCACAGAATCACCAAATCACAGGATTGCAGGGGTTAGAAGGGACCTCGAGTAATCATTGAGTCCAACCCCACTGTAAAAGTAGGTACACTAGAATAGATCACACATGTAGGTATCCAGACAGGTCTTGAATATTTTCATAGAAGGAGACTCCACAACCTCTCCGGGCAACCTGTTCCAGTGCTTCATCACCCCTACTTTAAAGAAATTCTTCTGCGTGTATATAAGAAATGTCCAAAGTTTTAGGCACCTAGCTTTGTCCTATTGCTACACACCACCAAGAAGAGCCTTGCTTCAATTCATTTGCCTCCTAGCTCCTGTTAAATATTTATAAACATTAATTATATTTCCTTTCAGTTTTCTTTTCCCCAGGCTGAACAGACCCAGCTTTTCCTCATAGTGGAGGTGCTCCATCTTTGGCCTTCCACTGGACTCCTAGGAGATCCATGTCCTTTTTGAACTGAGTAGCCAAGACCAGATGTAGTATTCCAAATTTGGTCTCATTAGGGCAGAGAAGAGGAAAAGGATCACCTCCCTTAGCTTACTGGCCATGTTCTTTTTAATGCACCCCAGGACAACATTGGCCTTCTTGGACACAAGGGCATGCTGTTTGCTCATGACCATCTTGCCATCCACCAGGACCCCAAGATCCATCTCTACAGAGCACATCTCCAGCAGATAACCCCCTAACCTGTACAGATGCATGCAATTATTCCTCCCCAAGCACAGATCCTGCATTTGTCTTGTTAAACCTCTTCAGGTTCCTCCCTGCTCAACTGTCCAATCTTTCCAAGTCTTGTTGAATGGTATAACATCCCTCTATCATGTCAGCCACTCCTCCCAGTTTTATATCATCAGTAAACTTGTTGAGAGTGGACTCTATCCATTCATCCAGGTTGTTGATAAAGATGTTGAACAAGACTAGAGAAACTACAAACACCTGGGAAGCACCACCAGCTACAGGCCTCCAACCAGACTCTACGTCACTGATGACAACCCTTTGAGCTCTACTAGTCAGCTAGCTCTCAATCCATCTCACCATCCACTCATCTATCCCATGTTTTCTAAGTTTCATAACAAGGATGTTGTAGGAGATGGTGTTAAATGTCTTGCTGAAGTCAAAGTACGCAAATTCTCTGCTCACCCCCCCACCTACACAGCCAGTGATGACATTATAGAATGTTATCAGGTTGGTCATGAATTATTTCCTTTTTGTGAATCCATGTTGACTGCTCCTGATAATTTTCTTCCTTCCAATTGCTTGGAGATGGTATCCAGAAGTTGTTCCATCACCTTTCCAGGGACAAAGGTGAGGATGACTTGCATGTAGTTTCCCAGAACCTCCTTCCTTTTTGAACACTGAGTGATGCTGGCCATCCTCCAGTCTTCAGGCACTTCACCTCACCCATTCACCAGGACCTTTCAAAGATGATAGAGAGTGGCTCAACAATCACCTCTGTCAGCTCCCTCAGCACACGTAAGTGCATCCCATCAGGGCCCATTGATTTGTGTGCTTTGATTTTGGCTTGACATTCTCTGACAAGATCCTCAGAAAGAGTCTAAGCAAAATAAATGCACACAAATTTTAGACAAGATATCAGCTTTTTTAAACTTCTTGAATTCTTGATGCCATATTTGAATGGATTAACATGCATTATTTTAGTTGGTTCCTTCTTCTCCTCATACCTCCTAATAACACCTTAACTCACTCATACAGATAAACATCTAGTGCTTAATACAAGTTTAAGTGATTTTTTTAAATCTGTAAAATCTGTATATATTTAACTAAAACTCATAGAATCACAGAATGGCTTGGATATTCTAATGCAGAATATTGTACACAGTTAATGTATTTGTCAGTAGGCATGGGGTGGAACTCTTCAGATATGTATTATGTAGCTGTTAATATAAAGAACTAGGCCTTATGAAAAGGAACTTTCTCTGAGGAATGAAAGGTAACAATTATTTTTTTTCCGAAGTTGGACACACACATCTGATGTAACAGCAAAAATTTTTCTGAATTTATTTTAAAAGTAAAACTTATTTTCTTTGCATTCCAGCCAAAACTGGAAGAATTTATCAGCCAGATTACATAGCTTGACCGTTTGTCAAAAGCTGTGAACTTTAAGACAAATGGGTTAAGATTTACTGCATAAAATTTACTTAACAACAAAGTGAAGATATAGCTAGTTCTATTTTTAGTTTTTTTGTATTTTGTAGATTTTTTAACAGGTAATGGTGATGGATTTAATTCAGATTACTGCAATTGGATTTTTCAATTATGAGGTCACTTCTAACCTCTGTTGTGTTTATTTGTTTGTTTGTTTGTTTGTTTTTCATTTTGTAATAGTTATAAGAACATCTGTCTTTCCTTCCCCCCTATTTTGAGGTTCACAGATGCTGATATGCTGACAAATGGTTTTGTATAGAAAGTGGATATAATAGAAGAATAAAGTGACACGGAACAAGGCAATGTGTTAAATATTTGCAAATATTGTATGCACCTCATTGTTTTCTCTCAAGGAGAATTAATGGTTAATTATTTCTGGGATTTAGCTAAGCTATCCTTGAGGAGAACAAACAGTGCTTTGTGGATAGGTATGATTTTATCGCTCTACAGATACTGATGCTCCAGATCTATGCCATTGTATTACCTCAGTAACACTGCCTAGTGTTCAGTTTTACTTCACCCTTCTTTGTTAATAAAAATTCTTGCATATATAGGTCATTGTGAACCATTCTTATATGAAATGAATTGTTTGTTCCAGAATAATGTAATTCCTCCTTTTTAGATACATTAAAGCCCTTGTTTCAGTTAAACTCAGAGGAGAACATGTTGACTGTTCCCGAAGGTACACCACTTAAGTAGTCAAGACTTTTTAACATTTTTGGATTGTATTTCTTGTCTTATCTGACAATTTTATAATTAACTATGCCAATATCAAAGTCCTAGAAAGATCGAGAGTATTTCTAGTTCCTGTTCCTGGAAATGAAATTCATCATGAAAGAAGATGATTTACCCTACATTTAGTAAATATATAAACTCTCAAGGTCAATGACACTTTATGAGCTAGTTTGCCAAAGCATCAGGATTGGAATGTGTGGTTCACTCAATATACAGACAACAGATTTTAACAGTCAAATAAACAATAATGACCTGGAACTTCTACTGCTTTCCAATAATTAGAGTAGGTAATGTTTTACCGAGGAAAATAAATGTTTCTCAGACATCACACTTCAACTTTTTCATAAATATATCTGTGGCAGGGAGCTAAAAAGAAATACAAGGAAGTTGGCAGGTAGCTCATGCATTTTATACACACACACACAAAGATCATAATATTAATTATGATGTACTAATTTGTGTTGTAGATAATGTGAAGTTAGGAGATCACTCCTAGAAGACCTAGTCCAAATACCCTGATTAAAGCAGGGTCAAATAGAGAAGGTTGCTCAAGACAAGAAGTAAAGACTGGAGAACCGTGCTGAAAAATACAGATATTCCCAATTATGATTAGAAATTTGGCCAGCAATATTCACTGTGATGTTTACTTTATTCCAGATACAGTCTGATAATGTGTCCAGTCTGGGAGAAATTGGCTGAGGGTCTGTCCACTTACATTCTTCTGTAGGTAACTATAAGTTATAAGCTATAACTATAACTATAATACTTCAGTATTTGTTTTGACATAGTGTATCCTTCTCTAATTGTTAGATAATTATGTTGCAAGACCTTGCAGCCTTCTTTGTCAGTGTCCCTGGTGGTTTAATGAAACCTGTTTTAACTATATAAAAACCTCAGATGGTGTAGGTAGATATGTTGATTGTAGTGAAAGAATATATAACACTTTTCAACATCTGAAGATCAATCTTTATTTTCTTTATCTACAGTCCTCAGAGAACTGAAACCCACTGGGACACAACCTTGAAGTGTGATATGCAGCTGTCATGTTAATTAGAAACTGAGCTTCAAAATATTCTTTGCTAAATCCAAAATGAGTCTAAAAAGATCACTTGGCTTTATATTCTTGAAATGTGTTAAGACGCTTCAGTTTTCACCCCAAAGAGGTAGGAAAAAAGTTAATTACATGCCATTTTGTACATGTTGATATTAAAAAGTTGTGAAGCAATTCAGAGAATAGCACATTTATGACAGACAACATTATTCTTTTGTATCTTTGGAAGAGAGTAGCACAGAGAAAAAAAATAAAATTTTCTATCATTTGGGCCTATCAAAACATTTTACAACCAGTGCTCGTTTCCTATTGCTCAACACACACTGTGCTTGTGCAATTGTTCTGTTGTCAACATTTAAGCCTACAAATGGTGAGAAAAATTTGCCCAAAGGAAGAGTTGTGTTATGGAAACATTTCATATTTCAGGTTTCATACTCCTTCCTGATTCTGTTCATAATCTAGGAAATCCAACAGGTAGCAATTAAACAATGTATAAAGATTAATTTCAATTAGTTGCCAGTGGTTCTAGAAGGCCACAGAGAAATTTAAATCACATTTTTCTTTGCATATTAATTATGTAATTTCTTATTACTTTGTAACAATAATTTTATTATAGTTACTATCTAAGACTCACCTTTTTCACTTCATTTTCTTCCTGCAGAAAATTATTGTCCTCTAAAAGGCTCATATTTTGACTGTAAGTTAGTTAGAATTTCAATAGAATAAAATAATCCAGTTCTTAAATGCCATCATATTTCAAAAAGTTGAAGTGCATTCTGCACTTTCCCACTCTCTTGCTTTATAGTTTTTTGGTTTGGTTTGGTTTGTTTTTTTTGTTGTTTTTTTTCTGTGTGTGTGTGTTCTAGGCCCCTAATTCAGTTTGAGATTATAATCACTCCGGTTTAGTTCTATGAACTGATTCTGATAAGAAAAATAATCAGGAAAAAAACAAACAAACAAAAAAAAAACCCACACCATTTTAACTTGGTTCAAGATCCAGCTTGTTCATAACTGATTCTGCACATTAAATTATGTATGTAGAAAATACTGTCTCCTGTTTCAAAAGGACAGATAATCATATATATGGTACTGGAATCTAGACCGTGGAGAAAGTTAGATCTGGAGATCTTTGCTCTCCAGGAAAGGGTTATTTCCTATTAGCTATCTATTTACATTTTCCTTAGTACAGTCTCCACAAAAGGAAAAAATATAAATCTACCAGTTCTTTTCAAGCTTCATTTTACTTTCAGACATATTAATGTGATCTACGTGTCACATTATTAATATTCAGACATATTAATGTGATCTATGTGTGAGTCAACAGTTTACAGGCCAGTTCTGCCCAGTCCCATGACTAAATATCATTTCCAAAAAAAAACATAAAACCATGGCAATGCATGTTGATGGGAACAATGTCAGACTCAACTCTAAATCGATGAAGTGTTTTCTATTAGATGTATTCTTCCAGTTGTCTTGTTCTACTGTGTCTATGAAGCAAGACTCAACATGAGAAGATTTTGCTTTCCAACTACATAGCTTTCTAATGTACCACTGCAGCTCTACTGGAAAGCTTAATGCATTCTTATGTCCTTATTTATTTATATACAAATATATATGTGTGCGTATGCATGCACCAACACAGATACTTTGTTCTGTTTCCTGTACCTTCTACAAAGCTCTGCTTGTTGTGAAGCAACATAAAATTTAAATTCACATGATCTGTTTCAAACATATCTAATATGATATCTTTTGTGGTTACCATCTGTCATGCAACAACAAAAGTGATATTTTACCTCCAACAGAAAGAAAAAAACATGCATAGTATCAATAAGGATATTTTATAATTGTTTAAAATTACCACTGTAAACACATTCAGTATGTCTCTAAGGAGATATGATTATTTCTAAATCTCCATATAAAAATGCTTTGAAAGTTTACCAACATTTTATTTGAATTATTCAACTTTAGTTAAACTAATACATTATTCATGTTAAGTGAATCATATAAATAATGCCACTTCTATCTAAAAAATAAAATAAAATAAAGCAAATCTGACTTGGATGCAGCAATTTATAACTGAGGCTTTACCTCAGCTAGAAGCAAAATGGGGTATTAAATGTGTGGCTCAGTTCAACACAAAATGAGTCGATATACTATTGCATGTGAAGGTGACTGCTAAATATATCTCCAAACATTAAATATAGCCACCTTAATAATTCAGTCATTGAACACACGTATCCACAATACACATACTCCTCAGTCCTCATCCAATAAGTTCTTTAGCTTTCAGTAGTAGACAGTTTTTTTTTCTAAGGAATTCAATGTCATTGAACTGCATTCAAAAGAATTGGTAAGTTTGAGTTTCTGTCATCAACTTTTAGACAATCTAGAAATCAATGCCTATTTCTATTTCATGAAAGGAAGAAAGATTCAGGGTGAAGATACTCAAGCACAAGGCTTCAGTATCTTTGTTTTAATAGCATTTCACTCAGCAATCACATTGCTGCAGTCTGCCTCGATGACAAGTAGCATCTTCACTGCATGATCACACTTACATTAGGAAATGACTAAGTAGAAAAAAACATTCTTAAAATCTTTGTCTTTTCTACTGAAGTACCTCTTTCTATCCATTATGACTTTTCCACTTCAGCACATCATTAATGGATATTTTTTGGTAATCCTTTATAAAAGTTGAAGAACTAAAATAAATGAATGAATAAGTAGATAATCCTAGTATTTAAAACTGTATTGGGATTATTGTTTATAATCCTTCAAGGAGAAAATAATTATTCTGAGAATATTTTTAGTTAAAAAACAAAACAACAACAACAACAATAACAAAAACCACACACACACACACACACACAAAAAAAACGCAAAAAACAACCACATATCATTTTAAAGGTATGTGAAAAAAGTGAAGGAGTGACTCTTTTTTTTTTTTTTTTTTTCCAAGGGACAATAGAAAATCTTACTATGAAAGGGGAGATATCAGTATAATAATAGAACTGCTGAAAGAGAAATGCTTAATATCTCTCCTACAAAAACTAAGTATTTCTGCAAGTTTTTCCTCTAGTCTTGGTAGGTTTTATGTGACTCTTTTTGGGAGCATTAAGCATCCAAGTAGCACAAAGCAAATTCTACAGCGCAGAGGAATGTGTCCTCTCTGTGAAGAAAGATGTTCTGTGATATTTTGTTCCGCACTCCTTTCACAGTTAGGTCTAAAGATGTTCACAAAGTTTTTACAGTCAATGCCAGGAAGAAAGTGGGGGAACAGGTGAAATGGAGGGAAAAGAATTTAAAAAGCTTGGCTGAAACATATTGAGCACACATTCATCTCTAATACTAACAACCCAAGTTGCCCTTAGAGGCTGATTTATAGACTTGCAACGTGAAGAAAGTATTTAAATGTCTCAGATGGCACATGAAAACAGAAAGGTAGTTTTCTCTTAGGAATCTCAAATGCAGGACTACCCTCATCATCACAGCTGAAGTTCTCTCACAAAAATGTGTATGAAAAGTAGCTTTCTTCTCTTTAAAAGCTATGGATGAGAGAATGACAAAAAGTCATCTTCCCAAGCTGATAACAGCAGCTCTTCTGCATACTCTCAAGGGTGGAGTACAATGTGTTGTGCCTGTGTCCCATGCTTGTCAGAGAGAACTCTTTGGATGGAGCAGTTCTGGCATTCAATGCTCAAGATCAGGGCAGTAGGGAAGGTGACTGTTTAGAAAGTTTCCCTGGCAATTGCTAATTCCCAGATGCTTGCCATAGGGATTATTTGGTACAAGTCCATTTGGCATAGCTTTGTGCCACCCAAGAGACTCTTACAGTAGTTGTAAGAGTCCATCCATCATGACGATTCCAGTGCTTGGACCAGCAAAGCTCCATTCATCTGCAAAAATAATGATGACATCTTCATCTCTTCTGCTTCCTTTAACAGGGTATCTGCAATTCCTCAGAGCTAAATCTATTCTCTTTAATGTTAGTACAAGTAATACTCCCACAAACACACACTTCCTGACCTTGAATTAATTGATTGAAAACATTAAGACTTAACTTTACCTACTCTTCAATACATTGTTTGTCAAGACCCCATTTTTAAGTAAATTACTACCTTCTTTAAGTTTCTCACATATTCAGCTGACTGGATCCCTAAGTCTGAATTCCTCTGTTCAGCCATCTCATTCAGAGAGAGACACTGTTCAGCCCAGGGAATGTCTCGTAGTCTTGAGGAACAAGTCAGAAATCATGAGTAAAAGTTTCTGTATGCAGTGTATTCAATATCTGCATCTTAGTTAGATCTAATTCCAAGGCTCTTAAGTCTGTATTCCAAGCATAGATTTTCAGGGGCTTACTTTAACTTGCAATTCCCCTTCAGACCATCAGACACCTCCTTGTTTATAATATCCTCCCTGAGTTTAATCTCCAAAGTAAACATAGTGGCAGAGTCCTTCCCATAGTAATGTTATTCCCACAGATTTTTTGAAATATACTCAAATTTATGAGCCAAAACTCCACACAAGGCCTGACGGATAAAAGTCCTACTCTCTATATATGTGAGGGCTGGTCTGAAAGCAATGCGAGGGCTGGTCTGAAAGCAATGCTTCCTATTTTATTATACTGACTCATGATATCAGGGATGGATGTTGGTGGAATGGCAGTAGAGGTTGAACCTTCCAGCCAATATTCCATTACATTTTGTTGCCACGTGACAAATAGTAACAGAGAAGCATTCGAAAAAATTGTGTCTTATATGGATGTATGTATGAAGCAAAGGTGTGTCACTGAATGTGGGAAAACCTGCACCAATGATATTCATTGGTACTTGATGAATGTTTATAGAGATCATGTGGATTTTGTGTTTCAACAGTGGTTACAGTGACAGTTAAATACAAATCACATTCCGGACAGCTATGCACAGCTGTTACACCATGAAGTGAAGAGCATCCAAATTAGCTCATCTGCACAAGTTGGTTGATGGTGGTGATTATGTTGAAAAAGTGTGTTTTATAGCTGAGATTCTGCCTCCATCAAATAGCATTATTGTGCTCTTTGTAGCTGTGGCAGTTTCCATGGTAATAAACAGGAGGCATTGCTTTCAGAGCAACCCATGGAGAATAGATGGCCTATATAATGTATGCATGTGAAAGGAATATAGTGAAGACATCTAACAGCTTTTTGTAATCGCTCTTTATACATTTGTATTTTGTTGAGACAAACTGAATTTGCTGGTGTTGCAAATGGGACGAGCCTCCATTTTCCCTCAAGTAGTCTCAGATATTATTATGTCAGATATCAGTCCACAAAAGTATGGAAAAAATACTAAAGCATCTTCTTGTGTGACACTAGGAAGATCCAAGGCAGTGTACATTTATATCCCCTGACTAAATCTATGAGGTTGAGAAAACATAGGACTGAGTGATCATGTAGCACGTTTGTGTCAAGTTGTTCATATTTTCATGGAGTAAAGTTGTAGCTCATGAAAGTTATTATTAAAATCTCACCTTTCCTAATGAGCTGACTGTAACATTAGTAGTAGCCTGTGACATAAGCTTGATTTGTGGAAATATCCATTGAGTCCATTCTTGAGCACATTCTGCAGCTACTGGTTGCATCTGGGAAAATTTCACTTCTGCTTTGTTTCTTTCTGTTTGCGTTAGTCCTCATGTCCAGTGTTCCATTTGTGAACAGGTCTTTTAGCCCATAATGTTCTTTAAACTTCATCCTAAGAAAAGGGTAACCATAAAATCCTCCAAATTGTTTCCACAAATGTAATAAAAAGGGAGAGCTATGGAGATGTGTGTTCAGTATAAGTATCTTCAGTGACAAAGCTCCTAATTTAAGATCCTAAGATGTCCAAATTGGTGAAATGAATCTAAGTGCATTTAAGTACAACTAGACAGGAATTAAAAATTAATAGTAGCTAAGCTGGGTGTACACTGATAGGAACTGTCAACATAAACACAAAAGATGCAGACTGCATATAGAACAAAAGTCTTTAAATACAATAGTCTTTCATCCACTTAAAGAGGATTTTTGTTGTTGTTGTTTCGTAATTTTTTTCTACTTTCTTAAGGGAAATATATGTAAAAAATTGCTTCCAAAGGCCTGAATAAGGTCTATATTACAAAGTCTTTTCTCTACATGTAAAACTTATTCTGGGTTTTGCAGTATATTATTGTTTGAAACATATGCACCAAGACTATTTAAATGAGTTGTTAATTAGTCAGTGCTTAAACAACAACACATTTTCTCTAGTGTACTGTAGCAATACTAATAACTTACTCTCTTCCCATCTGTTTGAATCCACCTGTTATCATTATTTTAAACTTACAATGTAAATTCTATGATGAAGGAACTAATTTCATACTGTGTGCTCACAGTCAGAAAAAATGATAATGCTTTTTGCTGCTATTGTAAACTACGTTAACTATTTTCTTTGTATTGATATTGTAAATTGAAATTCATTCCAGAAATCAGAGATGAATGCTTTGAAGCAAAGAACATTTTACTTTTTTTTAGGGTTGGAAAGATGTAGGAAAGAAAAATATCTAATATTTCCACATGACAACAAGCTCTGATTAAATTAATGTTTTTCACATTTATTTTGTTATAAAAGGCTCAGCATAAAATCCAGTGACAGCATGAAATTGATTCTCTGGGTATCCAAATCTTCCATGTTATAGTCTCAAATGTTGTGGATTCAGAAACCTGCAGATTTTTTCATTCTTAATAAACACTTTTGCATTGGAAAGTAATTTAAGACAGGAAAAATCAGGTAATCTAAGTCATCTGCACTGTGGATTTCTGGATCTGAGTTTGGTCTGTGTCAGAGGTGCACAGCAATGGATCTTCAGGATGGATTGCAGTTTTCTACACAAAGTTACTTAGCAACATCTGAAATGTTGCCACAGTCCTTGGAGTTTCCAGGCTCTGCATCTCTACCCTACAGGTGCCATGGCACATCTGCCAGACATTGTGTAGTTGTTTTAAACTTAGGCATCGCCAACAGTCTTGATCAGCAGCAGGAACTTAAGAAATTATTCCTCCAATTTAAGGCCAATTTAAGGCATCTATCACAAGCTAGAGATTATTTCCACAAATGCACCTTATCCTGTAGTTCCTGAATATAAAATATACATGAAAATGTGTACACACACAATTAAAAATATTCACTTATTTTTTCAAGATCAGTTTTTTAAAGTGGTCTTTCTTACTTGAATGGGAAAGTGAGTTGCATTAAAAGGATATACACATATGGAGTTTCTGGCTACAGTGCAAATTATGAACAACCAAAAAAGATAATTTGAGACTATTTAGACTGGAAAAGTTAGTTTTGTTCCATAATTTTCCTTTTCTTTCTAGAGCAGGCGATTTTCTATGAAGATTGGAATATTTATGAGAAAGAATAACATTCTTGTGTAAGACTGAATTATCTTCTATATATATGTTCTCCCATGTTTTGCTCTCCTGAGAAGGAAAGAAGGTAATAGATGGTAGCTGCTCAGCAGTGTCCTATGCATGCTCTAGAAAGCCTGCTTTACTGGGAGGTTGGACTTAGGTGTTTTTCAGAGGTCCTTTCCAATTCCTATGATTCTGTGATCCTGTGATCTTTCTCTATTGAAAATTTGGTCTTTTTTTACAGAATTACTAGGATAGGTTTTTTTTGTTAACAACAGGACACCAAATGATGTAATTCTAATCGAGTGATGGAGATACAAAAGTTGATTTATGTGATTTATGTCTGGAACCTGGGGCTGTTAGAACAATGTAAACAGAAGGAAAAAAATAATCTCTTTGGCACATATTCTTACAGTGTGCTGTAGTGGCCAGCATCATAGTGCTAATAGTGCTACGTAAATTCTAGGCAGTTGTTCCATCAGCTGAATTCCAGAAAACCTCCAGATCTATGCAACAAACATCAAGAGATCTGAGTTTATCGCTGTGAATCTGACTGCATAGCTTCTTAAATGTTGAATCACTATAGTTATGGTACTGCATCTACAAAGAAGCACTTTCCTGTCCATGTAAAATGCATGATGTCATTTTTCAGAAACTAAACATAAAGAGTCATGAATGGAGCCAAATTCTCCCCTTATATTTCAGGAAGAAGTTCCCAGCTTCCTGGTCTGCAATGAGGTCAAATGGTGTCTCAGCCTGCATTTCTAAGAGTTACTTTTCTTCAGCTACTATACAATTGCTTTGGTAAGGCTACTCAAGATTTCCATGGGAAAAAAAAAAAGCCAAAAAAAATTAGTGTTCCTTTTCTTAAAGGCAGGTGCTATCCATACACATCTGCAGCATTCCTGCTCTGGAGAAAAAAAATAATAATAAAAGAGAATGAAATGAAAAGTCTCATCACAACACGTTTCCAGGTTGAGAAACCTAATCACTTGGTTTCTTACCAGCTCTTAATGCTTGCAACTGACGCCCCACTCACATACTGTATATTTGGCAAAGTCTGATCAAAGTGTAGTGAGCAGTATCAAAAATGTCTCTATTATTTGTCAGTAAGGATGTAATGTGACACGTTATTCAGTGCCACTAGAGAATTGTCACTTGTGGCTGTCTCTGTTCCGGGATCCCTGTGGAACAACCACTGAGTTGCACTTTTCACTTTGCAGGGACAGCTTTTTCATTTCCCTGAAAAGCCACATGGGATAAAGATTCTGTTGTTTCCAGGCAAATTTTTGAAAGCAATTTCCTGTTAATTGTACTGTTTTCTCCAGAGATTTTAAAAAAGCTAATCAGAGCAAAGAGCAAGTCCAGCCTCCATCAGTAATTTCTTCCTGATTTTACAGTTACCGTAATTAAGCATAAAACATTCTTTTCTTACCTATATTAGGACTGATGACCCAAGAACTGCCAAATCCAAAATATGTCCTGAATACCCCAAGAGCTTTGCAGCTGAGATTGAGAGAGCATATAGGCAAGAGCAAACAACAAGAATGAGTAAATACATAGAGATAACAGTCAAATTGCATAAGGGGTGCATGTTTTGACAAGCTAGACTGTTAAGTTTCTCAAAGATCCGTCAAAATGTAGGAATAGCAGGAATATTTACTGTGTTTGCTATGTTAACATATTTATAGCAGAGATCAGATATTTGAAGAAAGCTGGAGATTATTTCCACAAATTCATTTTATCTTGTAGGTCCTAAATGTAAAAAATATACATGTAAATGTGTACACACACAATTGAAAATATTCACTAGTTTTTTCAAGATCAGTTTTTTGGGATGATCTTTCTTACTTGAATGGGAAAACAACTGGCATCAAGAGGATATACACATACGGAATTTCTGGAAACAACGCAAATTAAGAACGACAAAGGAAGATAATTTGAGAGTATCTAGACTTGAAATGTTAGTTTTGTTCCCTTAAAAATATAACGTTAACTCCTCTTGAGAATGAGGTGTTCTTCTTAAAGTCTTTAGATTTAAAAAAAGTAAAATAAACTGGACTGATCCAGGTTGTGTACACTACCTCTTATTCCTGCTCTCCAGGTTGTTAGTGTTGAAACTCTGACCAAGAGTTTGCAACTGTCACATCTCCTTTTAGCTCACGTGGACTCTACAGTGAGCAGGAACAGGTAGTTTGTACATCATTCTCTCTAAACACAAACAGCTTATCCTGTGAGTCTAGAAAGATTTTCAGAAAGCTTAAGACTTCTTTTTCCTTTCTTATTTTTGGGTACAAGTCAAAGGAATGAAGGTATTACAAGTCTTTGATTGAGCTGTTTGCTCAGAGCTATCAGTTTACAGCCTATGATTCTTATGGTGATCAAGGTCAGGTTGGACTGGACTCTAAGTAATCTAATCTAGCTGTACATATCCCTGTTCATGGAGATGGACTACATGGCCTTTAGAGCTCTGTTCTAAATAAAATGATTCTATGATCCTACAATTTTTAAATCCCATCTTTGATTCCAGAAAACACTCTATTTTAAATAATAGCTACTGAAAACAATTACATAGGAAAAAAAAAAAAAACATATTTTTTTACCAATTTGACTTCTTTCTCATATCTAAACATGCTAATTTGGCTACTTTTCTTCACACAAAAGGAAGAGTTTGACTTATTTTATCTTGGGAAAAGTGGTGCAGTTTTCATGTTGGTTCCAAACAGAAATGTCCTTACACTGCCTTTGAAAAGCATCATTTGAGCAGATGCCAAACATGGCAGTAGATGTTTGTAAAATGCAGATGAAATCTGTATGAATTTGATTGGAAAGTTTTTTTCTAAGGAAAATTGTTTCTTTACTGGAAATCATATGGGAATTGAAATAGCTAAAGTCTTATTAAATGCCTTTTTTTTTTTTTTTAAATCCCAGCCACTTCAATAAATATTAATTATGAGACATAAATGAAAAGACATAAACAGAAAGATTTACAAAGAGTATAACGAAATAAATGTAAAGGTTTTTTGGTTGGCTTTTGTCTTCTCTCTTATGCACCAGCAAAAATACAGAGCAGAATGAAGCTATTCTACACAGTGTTTTGAGATGATAATGGTTTCTAAAGCAGAATTTCTTAGGGAAAGCATTTAGGTTAAGTTTGGATGAATCAGTTGTTTACTGATTGTGGCAGAGTACTGTAACTTCTGAGAGATCCTATTTCATTTTGGAAGTACTGATGACTTGTTCCTAGGAAAGTATGGAAGATGCAGAAGTGTTTTACAAAATTTAATTCACAAAATTTTTAAAAACCTCTACTTTCCAATTCAGTCTTTTCTGTATTCTATTTGTTAAAATTGCCTTCCTCTATTCAGCAAGACTTTTTTTATAGTAGCTCTGCAAATCAGGAAAAAGTACTCATCTTTTTTTTATAGATAGAGAATGGAAATCCAAATAGACCAATGAAGTGAGAATCACAAAATAAATCTCTGCCCAATAAGATATCTAACCCAGGATTCTCAGATTTGAAAGCAGTTTTCTCTTCAGTCTGGTATATTATTAGCAAGGCAACATTTATGAAGAGGACAAAATAAATAAATAAATAGGCAAACAAACAAAACAAACAAAAAAATAAAGTTAATCTAGCAAGATTTTTCTCAGTAAAATATCTTACATACAATAAGCTAAGCATACATATCTTCCTTTGAATAAAGAGGAATACCCAGACCTAATGGTATGGACAGAATTTGGGCACTTGGTTTCCACCACAGTTTCATAAAGAGCAATTGTAGCTCCATCTAGGTATTTTCTTAATACATCTGTGTTACTTGCACAGCCCTGAAGTTTTCTCTAGAGCTAGCTGCCACTTGCACAGAGATGGTACCACACTGTTAGCACAACTGTTAGTCAAGTTTGCATTTGACTTTATGAGCTAAATGTAATCATAGACTGCATACTTTGAACATGAGAATATGTATACAGCCCTATAAACAATTCAAGTTAGGGAATAAAGCATCTCCGGAAGGCTCTAGTTCTCCTCTACTCAGCAGGGCTGGGCAGCATGTGCAGGAAATCCCTCAAAGAAATCAGATCTCCATCCTCCTCATGAAATGTCTATTTCATTCTTTGGTGGTAGTTTGGGACTAACAAGCACCTTCATCTTAACACATTTCCCATATCCATGCAGACACAAGTGGACTATATTGGATATTAGGAAAAAACACCTCTGAAAATGTGGCAATGCTTTGCAATAGGTTGCCCAGGCAAGTGTTGGAGTCATTGTATCTGAAGGAATTCAATAAACGTGTAGACATAGTATTTAGGGACATGATTTAGTGGGCAACATTGGTAGTAGGTGGACAAGGGACTAGATGACCTTGGAGGCCTTTTCCAACTTTAATGATTCTGTGATTCTATGAAGTATTTGTAATTTAGGAGCTACAAACTATCCTGTTTCAATGACCACCTGAGAAGGTCACAAGAATCATGGATTTCTGTGTAGTTCTATGCCCAAGGAAGCAATCTCGGGCTTTTCAACAGTGTGTTCCGATTTCTGCTCTGTGGTGAGAATTAGAACATTAAAATTTCCCCTGGATTATTACACATTCACTCATTAATTATCCATAGTAAAATGGTATCCTTCCTCCTGTAATAATTCGTGTGGGAACTCTTGGAGCAGAAAATGATCTGTGGATCTGCAAAAGAAAAGAAGCAAGCAAACAACAAGAACAAAAGAATCTGACACAGTAAACACTTTGTGTTTCATTTAGAGGAATATTCTTGCTACTTCCACATGCACTTGAGTTCAGTTGCTTCTAACATGTCTTGTTTTTCCTAATGCTTCATCAACACTGTTCCCTCACACCATGTTTATTGTTAGGCACCTGCCCACGAAGGATTGTCAATATCCTGTTTCTTCTAACCAACATTCACAAAGACATTCTCTCTGCTAAATCTCCAAAGTGAACACAAATTCAGGCTATAACGAAGGGAAATGCTGGCTGCAGAAGTCTAAAAATGTTTTTAAAGACTGTTAAATCATTTAGCCATAAGAGAACCATTTGAAGTCTGAGTGAAGCAGCTATCAGTAAGAAAGCCCGCAAGTATCTGTTGCAATCAATTTTATCGCTCTGCATGACTCAACATCTATTTATCTTATGTGTCTTGATTGATATTCAAACGGCACATAGCTTTGCTAGAGATATAAAAATGTAGTGTCAGGATTTCTTAAGATCAAGCTAGGATTGAGTTCAGCTTCTTGAAAACAAGTCCTTTCCCCCATTCTGTAGATGCAGTTTTTCAAGAATTATGTATGCTGTGAGGAACTTTGAAGTTAATAAATATTATTGTGTCAAATAAAATAAAATAAAGCTCTCTCAGTGAGACAAAGATCAACTTTAGTACTATATAATATATGGCTTTAGCCCCGGCAGTGACTTCTGGGAGTTACAGCAGTTTAAAGAAATCTGAGAGCACAGCAGTGGTTTGGATTAAAGAGTATCTAAGCTACAAAATAAAATTATCATTTAAAACAACAACAAAAAAGCAGTTTATGGGTGAAATAGTTATGTAAATGTTCTTTTAAAACTCATAGGGAGAAAGAAAAAGCTGTACATCAAAAGTCCTGGAAACAGGCAATTTTAAAATGAATTTTAGAATTAATTGTATTTATTTTTTTCTGTTCATTTAAATCATATCAAACATGGAAAAGCTTTAATGCTTAATTATATGTGATAAGTTTCCATCTTATGTCCTCTTTTTGCTGTTTAATCCTACAAAAGTGAAAGCTAGCAACCTCAACTTTCACACCATAACCTTTCTCAAGGTGAGAAAGGAGCATTCCTAAGGAAAATATATCTGCTTAGGAAGAGACATAGCTCCCTGTGAAGCAACAGCTAAAAAAAGCAACACATTTCAACATCTTCAGGAAGGGCAACAAGGAATATACCATTTGCAACTGCGTAGAACTTCAGCCACTGTGCATACTTCCTCCAAATAAGACGTGATGTTTTGAAGTTAAAGAAGATACAAAGGTCAATTAAAATGACAACAAGGAGAGAATCGAGGCTTTAAGAAGTTAGAACAATTCATCTGAAAACAGAAATCTGAAGGAGATATTTTCAATATTTAGATTCTAAAGTAGTGATCACTCCTCACAGATGTACTGCATGCATTCTAGGGACACTGTTTGAAACTCATTCCAAACAGATAAAAGCAGCCCTTCTTTATTCAGTACTCACTGAAATTGTGGAATTTGTCGCTACAGAAGATTGTGAGGAAGGCAGCATCAGCATGCTCAGAAAGGAACCACTGATTAGCAGCAAGACTGCAAAAAGTTATTAAAGAGGACAGGCGGGGATTGCCCTCCTAATATATGTTCCAGTGATTGGTAGAAAATGGGGACAAAAGGCTTCACAAGTTTTTCCTGAGCTTCCTAAACGTCTTCTATTGCCTCTTAGGCTAAATAACTATTGATCTGATGAAGAAGGTCAGCTTTTATACTACTTTTTCCTGTAGGAAGCCAGGAATTTATCTCCTGATTTCTAAAAAGAAGTCCTAAGGAAAAGAGAGATGAAGTTGTAGCTCTTCAGAGTAAGAATAACACATGCACTCAGCACTTACAGCTGTCAATATTGTCTTATGAAAATTATTTCTTGATAGTTTGAAATCAATCTGAGAATCAACTGTTTGTATGAATCACAAAGTAAAAATAAGTATCTCTTA
The DNA here is from genome assembly GCA_035772895.1 of Perdix hodgsoniae. Lineage (NCBI taxonomy): Eukaryota > Metazoa > Chordata > Aves > Galliformes > Phasianidae > Perdix > Perdix hodgsoniae. Next base: position 287,487 of record JAPSGF010000160.1, read on the forward strand.
TTAAATGTTGTAGAAGGGGATATGGTTTACTGGGAAAATATTGGTGGTAGGTGGACAGTTAGACAGGGTGATTTTGGAAGTCTTTTCCAGCCTTGGTGATTCTATGATTGATTACCATATTTTATCACTGTTTTGTTTTTCCATTATTGAACAATAGTGTACTATTAGAAAAATAAAATAATTATCAACAAGAAAGGCAAAATCAACCAACAATACTGAATAAGGTTTGTGTAAGAAAGAGAAGGCAAAAAGACATTTTATGTGCAGAGATTTTGAAAACTACCAGCCAGAGATCCTATCCTATCTGCCCACTGTAGGTACCTATGTTTAGGAGAATAAGACTTCATCTGGAAAATCTTTGTGTACTTGATTTCCACATCATAAACAGAGAGTTAAAATGGGGGGGGGGGGGGGGGGGGGGGGGGGGGAGAAGTAAATAAAGGAAGAGGAAAAGTTATCCCTATAGTCTGCAGGCAAATTCTATTTCAAATGTAAAAGCACACATCAAAGGGAAGAATGTAGGGCATGGCATTGCAATGGCTGCTTCTTGAAAGCTGTGATTTTGAAATGGTCTTAGCATGACAACAGGTAAGAAACTGAGAACTAATTTTCATGCACATCATTGTAACTCAAAGGATTAATATGTTACTATGATTATAAAAAAGGAAATACTCTGCAGAATAAATAACCAAAACAAATCACCACCAAAATCAATAAAACACGTACACAAAAAGTCAAGATCACAATGTTTCTCTAAATTATACCACCTGCTGCAATTCTGTGCATAGTTCTGTTTTCAACTTGTTAAGAAGGCGCTGAAACTCTTGCAAAGATTCTGTAAAAAAGTCACTGTATGACTGATGGACTGGAAAATACGCGTAACAGTGAAATAGGGGCTGAGATCAATCCAGTTAGCTTATCACACAGACCACAAGGAAAAGTTTCAATCACATGTCATAAGAATCTGTAAGAGAAATATAACTTTGATGATAAACCTTCAGTCTAGGAGATAAACATACTAAAAATATCTATTGGAACGTAGATAACTTCAGTCTAGAAATAAACTATAAATTGTTAGCTAGGCAAGTATTACAACAGATGATCAGAGGTTAATTGATATGAAAGGATTGAAGTGTTTATTCAATGATTTCTTTTAGAAAAACACTGCTGATATTGCATCTAGAAAGATGGGGGACATCACTGTTAGCAGCGCTCTGTACCTGAAAAAAGAATTTCTCATTATAAAATAACTTCCAGTGGTACTTATTTATCCACTGTGCTACATTATTTGCCATTTCTAGATAGTTTGTAGACCATGGAGATTCTTAAAACTGTCTTTCCTCATCTTTACCAAAATAATGTTGAATAATGAATCTTATTTTGTCCTTTTTAATGTTTTTCTGTATCTAAACTGTCAGTCTTGTCACAAATACACAATGTTATCCAGCCACATTTGCCTGTCCTCAACAAGGACATCTTTTCCTATCTATCATCCTTAACTTATCAGTCAGATCAAAATAACTGTCACTCCCACAACTCGCTGATTCTGAGGATTTTACAAAGCGATATAACATATACAGTAAAACAATTTTATATATCTGGCCATGTAAAATATTATCTATAATAACAAAGTGCAAAATTTTCTATTTGAATTCATATAACCTCATGTAATTTACTTGCATACTTACTGTTATCAAGTCTATCACGTCAGAAATTGACTATTGATTGCTTACACTTGAATAATAAGACCATCTTTCTGATAACTGCTCAAGATACACTCAATTTCCAGAGTATTCCAAATGTGTAAAAGGCCAGATCTATTCTGGCAATTATTTCATATTCAGTCTAATGGCAAATGAGTCCATAAGTGGAGAACAGCGGACTGGAAAGTCATTTCCAGTGAATTCCAATTTCCTGTTCCATAAAAGAAATAGGATGAATATAGCTCCTCGAAGACAGTTTTGATTGGAAACATAATGTCAGTTCTCTCTAAATACCAAATCCAGGAAAATGTTTTTGAATAAATTATTATCAAGAAAATGTATATGAGCAGGTACAAGCCAAAACATCTTGACTGCATTTTGTTGACTTACCAGTTAGATTTATTCACCTGAACCAGTACCATCCTACTGTACTATCATTAATCACTAATTTCCCAATCAGAAACTATACATACCACATATGTACATAATGTGTACACATAAAATACATATAAAATCTCCATTTGCTGAGAAGATACTAGCAAGAAAGACGGTCTTCACTTAATTATTTCAGCTTATACTGTATGTGGTATAAAACAAAGCTGCAAAGGATATAAATTACATCAGAGTTGGAAAATTAAGACAGATTTTTGAGCTCCTCCTCTGAACTACCATGATGCTATGGTTCTATGTATGCAGATAGAACTAACTTCCTGTTGTTCCTCTCCCATGTTTTAGTGGAATAATGTTATCTTTCATTTCATGCCTTCATCCAAATTCCCAATGGAAGAATTTTATGTAGCACTTCATAACTAAATTTGGATGCTATGAAACACTTTCTCTTTAGGTAAAATGGTTTTCAAACTCAGTAGTTTTCAAGCAGTAACTTTTCTGATAGCCCCCAAACAAATTTTCCTATCTGTTAAAAATTCAAATCTAATTACAATAAACTCAAACTTGACTATTTAAAAGTATACATACTACTTTTCCCTGACTATTGCAATAAACTCTTTTAAACTGAACCATTTCTTATTTGTTTGTTTGCCTTTTGTAAGGAGGATAATTTGAAAACTGAGATCCAACTTTTCAAGCTTTTCCTAAATGTTCTGAAGGCTGCATGTATTTTTCCCCCAATTAAACTTTTTATTCTTATATAATGACTTGCCTCCAAGAGTGAATGATCTAAGAACATGTTCATGCATCACAAAGCAGCGAGTGTCTGATCATCTCATTCTTGGAAGAAGGGAAGTTGACTGTTCTTATACCTAGAAATGAGCTTCATGGAATCCTCAGTTATTTTGAAGTAGCTTGGAGAATACTCAATAAACACCAGTTCTTTATTTACACATTTTAGCTATTTCTGAACATTAGCGTTATTTCCTAGTAGCCAAGATCAGTTATAGATTTGTTTAACATCTATATGTTTTACAAATACTTAAGAAAAAACACTCTCCCTTAGATTAATGTGCAAAAACACACATAAGGTTAAATGAGGCTTCACTCCTTGTTCACAGAGAGGTTTAGCAAAAGCAGTGTTGCTACAGTGTCATTTCCTGGAACAAAACATAGATAAGGACTCAGTATCCTACCTCCAATAAATGTTCTTGCAGAGAATCCTGATCAGAATAATTTGGATGCTTAATTACATGAGGTCACCGTGCATGAGTAGATACAGCAGCAAAGTGACATCCAGCATTTTAGGATTCTCCTCCTATTTCTACCACAATCAGGTAAGGTTTCTTTGCAAATTCTCCCATTACACCATTCAGTTTATTCTGATGTAAAATGCAGGTATTCAGAGCACCATCTCCTGTAAGACACCCTCAGATTTCTCAGTAATTATTAATGCAGAAGTTCTAAATATTCATTATTTTTTTTTAGCTACCTAAATGTAAACACTTTTAAACTGAAACATGTGTGAAGTTAATGAAAACAGTAGAGCAGAATCTGAATCTTCGGAACATATCTACATTATATCTGGGATAAGATCCAAGTTCACTGAAAGGAAGTGATGGCAGCCTGGTGCCTCCCTCGCAACTGATACTACAGTGACTGTGCAGGCAAAGGCAGCAGCCATTATTTCCTGAGCATCAACTTAAATGCAGCCACAGCTTCATCCAGTACAAGATTTGTCTGATTTCCTCTCTCTTTGAGATGTGATCATGGAAACGGTCTTGATTGCTTAATGTTCCTTAAAATGGTGCTAGCTTAGCTAATCAATGTTATTTTGTTGTTAAGCAGGATATTTTTCCTTTCTGAAACAATATTGATTACCTAATTACTGCCATTAAAAGCACCCCAAACCAACACACGTTTAAAGCAGTGATAGCACAGCTGCTATTGAAACTCTCACCAGTTGTACTATTCTATTTCTACTCAGTTTGCAGAGCTTCTCTATTTTTAAACAAATTCAATTCACTCTCTGTCCTAATATTTAGCAACTTTTCCCTTCCAGCTACCACTGGCAGGCAGTGCAAAGTTAACAAAAAGTAATAGGATCCAGCAGCTTGTTCTGGAAAGCAGTGATACCAGACACAAAGAAAGGGATGTGGAGGTAGATGTAGACCCAGCACCTGTTTCTAATTTTTAAAGTGTAAAAATTAATTCCACTTCATTCAAACTTATTTTAGAAAGTAATTGACAACCGGAAAAATTATAAAATTGGCAGGAAACTAAGAATTGGGTGTTGAGAATTAAGAACTTCAAACTGTGAATTAGAATATATATGTGTATCTTTATATATATTGCTGTTGCATCATTAGGCTCTACAGCTGTATTTATGCTTATTGAAGTATTCTTCTGTTTATATTTAGGCATAAAATTACACATACTTAAAGCTCTGATACCTCCTTAAAAAGGAAACATCCAAACTGTCTACCTTTGTAGTCATCTGAGGTTTAACTGGATATTCAAAACTCTCGTAGGATTTGTCCTAAATGATATATCATGCTATTTTTTCTTACTTTTCACTGTGAGTAAAAAGTGAATGGTATCGAGCAATGTACATACGATTGTATCATATATCTACATATGTCGGTGTGTGCATGTGCTTTCATGTGTACTATGTTATATTTCTGCATCCTCCTTTTGGAACATCCCTGTGTAGATAATGGAGACAACATATTTTGAGTTAGCACATTGCTTTTATTATAAGCAATGGGTTCACACAGCGGACACAACATGAAAAAAAAAAACATATATTGTATAACATCAGACAAGCTTCTAATTCTCAGCTGCACCAATGATGGGATATGTATATGGCCAGCATCAGTCTCATGAAAGCCCACTAACTTTTAGAAAGAGAAACGGTAACACTCTTTGAAGAAGCTAGGAAAGAAAAGAGAAAAAAAAAAAAAAAAAGACTCAGGAAGAGTTTTCCCCACTATATGGCATAAGAAATAGAAGGTATTGTGATAATTCAAGGAACCATTTCAGATCAGTTAAGGTTCCAAGTCTATAAATAAGTATCAATAGATGCCTCTTGCTTATGCAGCTTAGCATAATAGCTTCACTAAGTTTTCATGCTTGCTGATTTCTGTTGGCTTCTGAGAAAGACAGAAAGCCCTGCATACGTGGGTCATACTTTGCTGCCTCAGCATTGTACTCTCCAGCAAGAGGGACTGAAGAGTCCTTGTAAGCAGCATGAAGAGCCTGTAAGCAGCCTGAATATGGCCCTGAAAGACAAGATGGAACACAGAAATATAGAAAAGTAGTTGAGAAGAAGAAAGGAAAATTGGAAAGATTTGTAGCTGGATACTGCTAGTAATTACACAGCTCCTCCTATCTAGCCTCAACAGTGGCTTTCCATATAGTCATTAAGATCCACTGGCCGATAAGCAACATTATAGTCACTAAACTGATTTAAATTTGATGTCAATTTATTTCAGTTCATATACAATCTTTTGATTTTTAAATTTTGTTTTTGCTGGAAGAAGTTAAGCAAAAGCATTAATCTACCATAACATGACGATGTTTTCCTATGATATAAACACACACATGACTGATACCAAACAATTCATAGTACCATAAAAGGGGATGGGGGAGAAATGAGGACATGAGAAATGTCTGGAAACTTATATTTCTTTTTACTTGGTATAATTTTTCCTGCCAAGAATGGACTGAAGCTCAATCCACTTCTTGATACCGTACCTGGCAGCTGCCTCATTTGTTCCTGCTCCCAAGCAGCAGCAGCATGCTGGCTGCAATCTACTTCAAAAACAAGTGGAGTCCAAAAATATCCTACTCTCTAAACAGGTTGTGTATGTGTGTGCATGCCTGCACGTGGGATTTATGCAAAAATCTTGTAAAAATATTCTGTTTCATCAAAAGTCTCATTTACATACATTTCTTGGACACTGTAGAGGCTGATTAACATGACGTATCGCAATTCAGAAGGAATGTTGACTGAAGCATTTTAGGAGCCTGGGATACAGGAACATAAGGTAGATAAGCATATGGAGCTCAATGAATGAAACAGTAGGCTGCTTATTCTGCTATGATTTATGTTCCTCAACTTGTTAGTACTTGATGGCTTTCTGAGATAAAAACTTATTTTAGAAAAAAACTAGTTCAATGAAAAAATTGTTAAAGAGCTTTCTTCATACATCTTTGATATGGCTAACTACATCTTCCATCAACTTTAATAGATATGAGGATTTAGAATGTCATAACTTACCTCTATATTTGAAACTAGATTGATGTTAAGTTTTCCCATCTTTCATGTAATTCCCCTTATGTAATTTGGTACTGATATTTGGTCATAGTCATACAATATGGAGCTTCAAATAATCATACCCTTTCTGCATTCTGCATCACAAAAAACAATGCAAATGCCACTCTCTTGACAAGTCCAGATCTCCTGTTAGTGGAAATGCATGCTAGTAGCCTTTCTGAAAGGAAATCACTGTATGCATTATTCACACCACTATAACTCAGCAACTTTTCAGCAAGGAAACAGCATTTCCCTGCAGTGAATTACTCCTCCTCACACTCAGCAACAGCCTCAGCAGTTATTGGTTCGCATGGGCTGATAGTTCAGAGCACAGAGGACAAAGAGGAAGAGACCATCCTAGTGTCAAATTATCTGCTCATGGGGGATCAAATTTGAGTGTCAGAAATGAGATCAAAATATGAGTGTGCTTATACTTTTATGCACAGAATATTATGCTGTTTTTTTTATTATTGTTATTCTTTGTTTGGTTGCTTTTTAGCAGTTCCTGCTTTATTTTTGTTTGTTTGTCTGTTTTAGGGCAAATATTTCATAACTGCCACCCACACATTCTTCCTGGGAGATGTAATTTGCAAATACTGGAATAGTTCTAACGGAACAGAATGGGACAGAATACTGATTGCTGGATCAGTTAAGAGCTACTACTTATTATTTCTGTGATTTGGTTCTTTCTAAGATTTTTTATTATTATTATTTTCTGTCAGAATATAATTTAACAATGACCTTCATTAAAACAACTTGTGGTGCCTTAAACTCCATGTACATCTATGGGGTGTTTCCCAGCAGAGGCTTTTTCATTTCCAGTAACTTCAGCCATTAATTCGTAAATATTTGGGTTCAAAAGTCAAATAGATTTTGCAGCATTTCAAGGCAGGCTGTGATTGTCCTAACTCTGACACCATTAAAATATAGATATACCTAAAAGTTAAGCAATTATCCCATACAAAGTAAGTACCAAGATTACCTCTAAGTAAGTAGAGAGAGATAGGCTTTCTTTGCTCTGAAGCTCTTACTGAAGGAAGATCCACATCTTTCATAGGTGTTTTCATTGGCCCCACGTCTACTTTGTAGTATGAAATTAAGTTCCTATTTGAGCCAATAATGTTTTGGTCAATACAGTTAGCAAAGCCTAGAAAGCAATTTAACTGACCAGACAGATTTTTTTTTTACTATTTGTTATTTGTTGTTGTTGTTATTATTATTAGTAGTAGTAGTAGTATTAAGGAGTATTCTGAAGCTGCATAGTACAATAGGCTTCTGCTTGGAAGTTAGCCCTGGCACGCAATACTCTCAATGGTTTGTAGCTGTCCAGAGGGAAATTTCTAGCTCTATTAGGACACCTAGAGGTTATCTGAAACATTTTTGCCATGTTAGTGAATACTATACAAGACTTATGGGAGACTCCATCCTTCCTCTGTGATTGCTGGAAGCTAAGTGGGATTTCCTTAAACTTCCAAAATATTACCAGATAATTGCAGTGAGAATCATAGAATACCCTGAGTTGGAAAGGACTCAGAAGGAGTCAATCCCTAACTCCACATAGGATCACCCAAAATTCAAATCATATTTCTCCAGCAGTTTGGTACTGCAATCACTTCCATGAGGGATCTGTTCCAGTGCCCACCACCCTCCTAATACCCAGTCTGAACCTAGCACCCAACACAAACCTGAATTAGACTACTCAGTTTTGTCCTATACCTACCATATCTAAGGTTTTCTAGAAGGGCAGCTCCTACATCAGGTTTTTGTTGTGTTTTTTTTTTTTTTTTTTGGGGGGGGGGGGGGGGGAAAAAAAAAAAAAAAGAAAAGAAACAAGAATAGAAAAGATTAGACAAAGGTGAGCCTGGATCTCACCTGCATCTCCTATTCCTGCTCTCTGAAATACAGTATACACATAACTCAGAGCAGTACAGGGTAAGAATTACCAGTAATCATAAGAAGTGTACTAAATGATCTTAGAGGTGTTTTGCTATCTTAACAATTCTAGGATTGTATGAAATAACAAAAAATCTCTCATTGCTTTCAAGTATTTAATGTAGAGATTAGAGTCAATTTTACTATTGCCTTTTCTCTTTCTACACAGATATTTTCTATGCAAGGTTGTAAAAACCAACTGAGAAAGAGAATTCAACTTTCTTCGTCTCCAGAGTATTCCTTAATGTGGTAGTAGACTACACTTATGGGAGATGGGAATTTAAACACACAGGCTAAAGTGGAGTTAAAACTCAGATCTCACACAGTAACGAAAAGCATTCTGTTTAGTTGCCATTATGAAAAAAAACAGGCATGGTCATACTGCAAGGACAACAGATGAAGTTAATCTGTTCATCTGGTCAGCTCTGAGGCTTTAGGATTCCCTGGGGACCTGACTGCATTTGAATGGCTATTGAGCCTGGATAATTAAGCTCTAGCTGGGCTTTCTGTGGAGCCTAGAAGGCTATGTGTTCCACGTGAGCATCAACTGGTAACAGAAACCTACAGGTAACTCAAAAGGAACATTCAGTGTAAACAGGGAGATATGTAAAGAGTTTACTTATGAGTTTAAGCAGCCCTAGGAAGTGGAAGAATTGTATCAGGACTTGGATCTGATTTTCATTAAATGATGATTTTAGCTTTAGTTACATATATTCTACACATGAGAGAAAGAAGAAAAGGGGTGGGGCTTGCTGTTTTTCATTTCTCTAGATGTATATCTTGTAAACTAACTGACTAGCTTGCAAAATGCAACAATATGTGGCAAAGGGATTATGGAGATAATTCAATTAAAGGTATTTTCACTTTTTTTTTTTTTTTTTTTTAATTTATGTCAAGTAGGACAGAATTTGAGAATAAAAGAAGCCATAAACATTGCCTAAATGTGATTTTCTGGCAAGACTTCCACCAAGAAAGATGTAGACCCTTACTAAAGTATATTACTGTGGCTAGTCTCTGGATAGAACCTGAGCTTAGTACTGCTAGCAGCTTCTGGAGTGTTTCCTTAAACTATGCAGTAGTTGTATTTCTCTATGAATATTACCCTCTACATTTGCATTAACAGAAGCATAGCAAGGGTGAATACAGTTTGTGAAGGGCTCTAAATGCAGACTTTTGTGTCTAGGGTAGAAAGGAGATAAAGGTTCACGGCAAAATTATTAAGCTCTAAGGCTTAATACACATTAAGGCTCTTACACATTGCGCAGAGCTCAGGACGGCGCCCACCAGGTCCTTCTGACCAGCTCACCATGCTCGCTGTCACCACTGGGTGTCTCACTGCCTCACTTTCAGGAAGGTGAAGACAGGAATGACCCTTCTTGTGGCTGCGTGAGAACAGAAGAAATTCAAGTGCCAACAGCAGTTTACAAAAATATAGGTTTGGATCTGTAAGTTACGGGGGGGACACAACTACTCGACCTCCAGGCCCGGAAAAGATTGGCCTGTGGACAACACTGAATATAGATTTAGCAAAGAATTTCTGCTATTTTTGCAGCCACATTTTCAAAAATGATTTCTACCTAAAGATGTAGCTCAGCACAGTGAAAACCTGCTCTTCCTCAAAGAAGTTAATACTACTGCCTGTTGTATGTAAATCATCTGCTTTGGTTTCATGCTGTCATGGTACCATGAACTCACATGGAATGCTCTCCGTTAAAATTCACATTGACTCTACTGATCATGCAAGCAGTTAATTAGCCCTGAAGGAGTTAACATTGAAAAGTTCTTCTGAAGGCAGAATATGCCTGCAACCATGTGTTTTTATGACATTACTTTGCAGAAAGAAAGAAAGAGAGAAAAAAGTCATCATATCGAAATAGTAGTGTTGAGGAAAGACACATTCAACATGAGAGTAGTAGCCAGGGGAATCTTAAAGTTAATCCAGCGTGTTTCTGCAAAAAGGCTTGCCATCTGGATCCTAGTTTGCTACAACATTGAGGCTTTGTGGCATCTTCTTCCCTTCATCTTTATTTCCAGCTATCATTCAGTAGAGAGCTTTACAGCGTAGAGTGATAGAAGACCCTCTCCGAAATCCCTGCTGAAGTATGTAAATACACAATTATTTCCTACAACTCTTCAGTCTCTATGTCACTACCTCTGTAATTCGCAAGTGTCAGCATGCTGTGAAAGTACACAAAAGCAGGCTGTTTATTTTTATTATTATTATTATTATTTATTTATTTATTTTCCAGGTAGAAGGATGGATGCTCTGTCATCTTCATCAATCACTCCAGATCCAAATAATCTTTCACAAGCCATTTCAAAAATCTCCATTACCTCTGGTCTCACAGCAGCTAAAGGGATCTCTTTGCATAAAACACCTCGAGACACTAGAGGGCCGGTCAGCTTGCAAAATGTAGTGCTGAGAGACCGTAACTTAACAAAACGCATCTCAGCCTCCTCATGCCAGCTCCAGCTAGCAAGGCAGCATAGGAAACGCATCAGCAGTTTTATATGATCAACAAATCTGCTTTGAAGAGGAGCAGGGTGAGGTGGCCAAGAGGGCGAGATGAATTACTCTCCCTTCTGCAGAAGGGTCAGAAGGGAGGCAGCATGGGGGCTGAGCATGGGATGCGTTAAAGCAGCCAAGGAGAGCTTATTTATCTCTAATAGAATGAAACAGAGAGGTTTGGGGAGGTATTGGGCTTTGAGAGTTTGTTTGTTAGTTGTTTTCTTATTGTTGTTGTTGCTGTAGTTATTTGTTTGTTTGCTGTTTATATGTTTGGTTTTGTCTCTCTTGGCTTTGGTGGAAGGAAGGATGAAAGGTGGTTGCTCTCAGATACCTGCAGCTCTCATTGCACACAGGCAGGTTTTTGTGCCTGTTTGATTGACAAGAAAAATTCTCAGTTTTGACTATTTTTCTTGAATAAAACCGAGCTTCAAAGGAATGGGTCCAGGTCACAGAAATTCTAACACACCAAAGGAAAATGAGATTTTACACCAGTTGGCACTCGTGTAACCAACTTCAGTTCATGTAAACAACTTCCTCCTGATTTCAGGAAGGTAATCTGATTTCATATCCCTGCAAACAGAATTCAACCCATCAAGTTGTTTTCATCACATTTATTTAAGTGCACCTTCATGCCTACAGTTCCTACCACAAGCCACAGCACGCAACAACAACTGGAAGAAAAAGAAAAAACCCAAACCAACACAAAACAAAACCAGAAAGTTTGCATTAAATGCCAGGCTGATTCAGATACATTCAAAATGAAAACAGATGAATGAAACAAGCAGTTTTTCTCTGCCCCCCCCTCCACAAGGAGGAGACAGTGAATGACGGCCCACTGCTGGTTGAGGGTTGGAGCATCCATGCCACCCCTGGGGCTGACCTTGGCACTGGAGAACAGCACTGTCCAGCCTGACTGAGGACGAGGTGCCCTGGGTAGTCAGAATCTAATTACACAGAAGCCATTGCAACCTAGGATGATTTAGGTGGGTTTTTTTTTGTGATATAATTCTGGATACACATAGACAGGCACACATGCTGTTTCACTGTTTTCAAGACAATTCTACTACCTGCAGGGGAGGACCATCTCTGCTGCTTGTATAATTTTGATAGATTACAAATGGGAATTTTCCTGGGGGGAGATTAATCAAATCGCTTTATGCCCTTACAGTACAGTGAGTACACTGACCTTAGCAACATCCCAGAATAAGTTTTCATTCATTACAAATATAGGACACACCAAGTCAGCATTTTATCATAACATAAGCAATGTCTTGGAGACATGCAGAAGCAAATGTGTAGCATTCAGGCAATAATGTCCCATCAGAAAGCAGTGTCTAAACTGCACTTTACTATCACCATTGATGACCTGTTAGCAAAGGAATCCACAAGTATAAGCAACAGATCAAGTTGGCTGCAAGTAAATGAGAGATGCAGACAGATCTCTACTGCAGAGCACGTAGATCTGTATCAAGTTTATATCAGGAAGCATTCATACGTTGCTTATCAAAATATCTCAACCTGCCAAACTCTTTTATCTAAGTTTCCACCCCCTCGAAAAGTCAGAATTATCATATATATATATATATATATCTTTGGAATAAAAATCCAAACAGGATGAATATTCATTCTCTTCACAGCTGTTACATTTATGGAAACGCAATAACAGCAAACTTCTCGGATTTGGCAAAGAGTTTGTACCAGATGAATGCATGCCAGTAAAAGAACTTAAGTGCAATGAAAAGCTTGGCTCCCTTCTCTTTTCTAAGGAAGTGTGTTGTAGTCCAGAGCATTTTGAAAGTTAATGAAAAACTCTTTTTTTTCTTTTTTTTTTTTGCAATTTCAAAACATGTATGCAAATTTCAGCTAGCAGTGCACGCACAGATCATATCTAATAAACACATCAATTTGAAGGCAACCTTCCATGTCCACAGTTAAGGAAACGCTGACTGGAAAGGTTGCCTCGATGGGAATAATAGCATTCTATTTGCTTGCGATACGAAATGCAGCCAGAGTTGTCATCTTCCCTGAAACTTTAATCCAGTCACATAATTTTGCCCCTTAGCAAACGATCTGCATCATTTACTGAGGGAAAACAAAACAAAACAAGAAAGGTACCTGGCTATTTCTATTGCTAAAAACATGCTCCAGCAGCCCACTGTGGAAAGCTGCATAGACCAGGAATGACTGCAAGTGAGATGCACAGACAGAAACATTCAGCACAAGACATAAGGTAAAGAAAACTGCAACATACCTTCAGCACTGTGCTCCTTCCTTCCCAGCCAGACGGTTCTCAAGAACACACGCTACTGATGGGACTAGGAAAGTAATTGTAAGTGAACTGGTAATAAGTAGATGCATGAAGCCAGATGTGACAGCTGGGTGTCACCAGGTCCGTTTTAAACTTGCCTCCAGTGCTGTCTCCCAGTTCCTCCAGACAGAATCAGACAGTTGCTGCTAGGATCAGAGCTAAAGAAGCAAGGGTGCTTTTTGACTGCAGTTGCTAATGCTCCACTTTCAGGGAAAGCGCAGAAGTATGTGTGTGCCTGCACTAACTGCACACACTCATCAGCCTGCTACAAGCAGGGAGATGTGATATGCATACTGAAAGAGCTGTGCAGGGAGGAGTAGTTCAGAAGCACACCCAAGCCTGCTCTGCCTGTAATTGCACCCTACTGACCTCCCTGGGCTGCATCACTGCTGGATATTTCATCAATAAGCCTATCAGTCAATAAGCAATAGAATTGAATTGTGCATCAGGAGGGAAGAGGAGGGGATAAAGGCAGCTCCAAACCTTCATGCAGCAAACTTTCGAGACAGCTGTTTTACATTTCTCAGTCCTTAACATTTCCTCTTCAAATGCTGTGGTCCACAGGTGAAGGCAACTGGATTTTAATTTAATTAATAATCCAGAAGAAAATTTCTTTAGCCATGATAAAGCACATTTTTTAACGAGTCCTTAATGAGAATTACTATTATTTAGGCAGTTACCAGAATACCAACAGATCCCAGCTGTGAAGATGGCCCCACAAATAGTGGTTTTGCACTGATTCATTCAAAGCAAAAAAACTAAAACAAAAAAAAAACACCAGAGAACTTACATTCAGATTGGATATGAAAAACACAAGAAATATCAGTGTCTTTATTTTTCAGGGGATGAAGTGAGCTTCAGAGAGGGAAAATATATGCCCAAGGTCACACACACACAATCTGAATCCAGATCCACTACATTCTGTTCCAGTTTATTATAAATAAATCCCGATTGCTTCTGTAGACATGAATCATCAACTTAGCAAGCAGCTCAGACTGACACTGTTAACAGGAGCTGGTACCAAAGTGGCAACCGTCCATCTTACTAAATTCTACCTTCTTGTCTTCAGGTCAGTTCATTTTTATTAACAATATCATAATAAGCGTTGTTAAATGCAATGTTTTTATACAACTCTGACATTGCAGACCAGACAGGTTATTCTTTTGCTGGAATGTGCTCTAATCTCCTAGAAAAATGAATTGTCCTGTTAGCTCACATATTTTGTAAATGAAGTTGTAGATTTAAAATGGTTTTACCTAGTTATCCTCTGCTTTCGATACACTAGTCCTCTCTGCATCCCAAGGATTGGCATACTGGGAAACAAAAATGATTTGGTCATCCACACCAGGCTCTGGCAGTCTTCGGGTAATTCTGGAGATCATTCATTCTAAGGCATTTGAAATTGCCCAGAGAAGCTGTGGGTGCCCCATCCCTGGAGGTTCTCAAGGCCAGGTTGGATGGGCCCTGGACAGCCTGAGCTAGTGGGTGGCAACCAGCCCATGGCAGAGGGGTTGGAACTAGATGATCTTCAAGCTCCCTTACAACTCAAGACATTCTATGATAACCATCCATCTTTATTCATCAGGTGTGACAAGATCACACCTCAAGGTGGTGTGGCTGCAAGTCATAAAAGATCTTCAGAGATGTGAAAAATCTTCAGAGATTCTCCCAGAGTAGCAGCCTGTCTGCAGGGAATATTACCACAGTTAAGGGAAGAGTTTCTTTTGGCTATTGTTATTTACAGACTACTGGACAGAACAAATAGCCTCCAGCCCATTTTGTTTGCAGCCTTAATGAACAAACAGTGCAAGATAGACACACTCTAGCAGAGCTTGCAAAATGCAGTACTACTGAAAAAAATACAGAATCAAAACTACATCTATTTTTTATAAATATATTATTCTAAACTGGTATTACATGATGCCGTGATCATTTGGTACTTAGTTCACATCTACACTGACATTAATGAGCATTTTCCTACAGGTAGAAGATTTTGGTCAATGAAATAGAATATGAGAAATCCAGCAGGAACAGTTCTGTGGAGTGTTTTCAGAGATGACAAATGCTACTAATTTAATTTTATTACCTGTCAGAATTAACCGCAAGCAAACACTTCAGCTCTCATCAGTACTAACTGTAAACTCTGGAGCTGCAAATTAGTGTCAGAAAGAGTGAAATAAGGTGAGGAAAGACCTATGCAGAAGCATTTTTGGCACTTGGGAATGATGCAAGGAGCTAAGATCAGAAATAAAGGGAATGTAGTGCATGAGATATAAGGTGCCTGTAACTCCTCTGGCATGTGCTACATTAGTAGGAGTATACAGCTACATGGAGTATAGTGATTAGACATGGTCCCTCATTCCCCTTCCTGATCAGAAGTGACATAAAGGATCAAAACCTATAATCTCCAGGATTTTGTTCCACGTGGAAAATTCAAAGTTAAGGCAGACTTGGAAGATTGTGTAAAAGTAAACCATTGTTCAAAGACTGAAGAGGTAATAAGATGCATGAGGCTGTAGGAAACTGGAAGCAGGACTCATAAATTTATTGAACTCAAGAAGTTCAGACTCTATTGTTTCTCCAGATTCAGAAACTAACAGGAAAACTATGTATGAAAGGTAGATGTGATCACTTCTGTTCCAAATGAATTCATTACATCTGCAATATACCTTGCTTGCCTTTTCTGTGCACAGAGCCCAGAGGCTGTGTACACAGAAGTCAAAAGAATGCTGTCCATATGGATCTTTTTGCAGGAGATCCATATTAATGTCCATATGGATCTATTTGCAGGAGATCCATAATAAGGTGCCAGTGTAGTCCCAGGCACTGACTCTCTAGAGTCTTCATCTGCATTTGCAGAAGAAATTTAAAAACAGTAGAAGAAACTGGGAACTGTCTTTTCATTAAGACTTCGGGAAGCTTCATCTTTTCAAAACAAACCTACCTGCATGTATGCAAATTTTAGAATATTTATTAAATGTATAAAAAACACAAAGTAGGTCCCTGACCCTTGCTTACCATAGGTCATAAAAGGTCATGGTCTACAAAGATGCAATGATTCCCAGAGAAAGTTTGCCTGGGGTATAGCTCATGACCACAGCAACCAGTGTGGTTGGATTTGGTGGTAAAGCACCTGGAAATCACATTTACTATCTGAAGTGTAAGAGACAAACTGACCTATGAAGCACATACACATTTTTTAGGGGGTTGTATGAATAAAATTGATGACTCATTAAAAATTTCCTTAGATACAGAAGGTAAGAGATGAATGTATGTGACTGTAGGAATTATATATTTGTGTATATATATATATATATATATATATGTATCTTATATATATGTTTGTACATGTGCATATGTCCATGCACTTACATATGAGTGAATATATTCCTGTACTAGATTTTTTTATATTTGCTTGGCTGACAGCAATATGAACGTAATATTGCCTGAGAATAGATGGTATTTAAGAACCTAAATCCCATATCTTGATACTATATTGCTTTTAGCATTCCACTTTCACATTCTAAAGATATTGACTTTTTTCTTCTCATAATTTCAGAGTGAGGGCATATGAATGTCATTCAAGAGAGGTTGTGTTTAACCTAGAAAATACATTTTTTTCTTTAACATTGATAATTTACACTTTAAGATATTAAAATATTATCAAATTCCACTCATATTTTTACAAGATCTGCATGTGAAGGGCTAGCCTCCCAACCTCTTTTTGTGAGGAAAGTTCTTTGGTTGTGATCACAGAATCACAGAATGGCCAGGGTTGGAAGTGACCTCAAGGATCATGAATCTCCAAACCCCCTGCCACATGCAGGGCCACCAACCTCCACAGTTCCTTCTCCAGAGGGCTGCTCTCAAGGACCGCTCCTTCCAGTCTGTATGGATGCCTGGGATTCCTCCGGCCCAAGTGCAAAATTCTGCACTTTGCCATGTTGAACCTCATCAGGTTCACCTGGGCTCACCTTTCTAGCCTCTCAAGGTCCCTCTGAATGGCATCCCTTCCTTCAACCGTGTCAACTGCACCACTCAGCTTGGTGTCGTCAGCAGACTTGCTGAGGGTGCACTCGATTCTGTCATCGATGTCACTGATAAAGATGTTAAAGAGCACCGGTCCCAAGAGAGACCCCTGGGGGACGTTGCTCATTACCGGCCTCTACCTGGACATAGATCCATTGATGACCACCCTGTCTGTGGTCTTTCATCCAGTTTCTTATCCATCAAGTGGTCCACCCATCAAATCCACATTCCTCCAATTTGGAGATAAGGATGTGGTGGGGGTGTGTCTACGGTCTTGCTCAAGTCCAGGTAAATGACATTGGTCGCCTTTCCCTTGTCCACCGATGCTGTCACTCCATCATAGAAGGCCACCAGATTGGTCAAGCATGACCTTCCTCTGGTGAAGCCATGCTGGCTGTCACGGATCACATGCCCGTTCCTCATGTGATCAAGCGTGTCATCCAGAATGATCTGTTCCATGATCTTCCCAGGCACAGAGGTGAGACTCATTGGCCTGTAGTTCCCTGAGTCCTCATCCTGTAGTTCCCGGGGTCCTCCTTGCTCCCTTTCTTATAAATGGGAGTGACGTGACCCTTCCTCCAGTCACCTGGGACCTCACCTGACAGCCATGATTTTTCAAATATGATGGAGAGCGGCTCAGCAGCTCAGCCAGCTCCTTCAGAACCCTGGGATGCATGCCTCTGGCCCAATAGGCTTGTACACATTCAGTCTCATGTGGCGGTCTTGGACATGCTCTGTCCTCACAGCAGGGAGGGCTTTACCAAACTGGTCCCCACACAGAGGTTTAGGGATGCAGGGCTCAGGGACGTGAGAAGAACTGTAATCCTGGCTGACAGTGAAGACTGAGGAAAATAATTCATTCAGTACCTCAGCCTTCTCTTCGTCTGTTGAAGCCAGTTCTTTTACACTTACCAAAGGAGGTAGACTCGCTTTGGCCTGTCTCTTCCGGACAATGTATCTGTAGAAAGTCTTCCTATTGTTTTTCACATCCCTCACCAAATTCAGTTCCACCTGCGCCTTGGCTTTCCTGATCCCACATCTGCAACTCTGGATGGCATCCCTGTATTATTCCCAGATGGATCTATACATAAGAAACTCTGCTTTCTTAAGATATGAATATTAAGTGATTTCAATACTGTATTAATTTTCACTAACATTTGTGTTTATGAAAATCAGTGGCTGACAAAGACCTGTGAATTGGAATTCACGCCAAAAATGAAACATTTATATATATATGTATGTGATATATATATGAATATATATATGAATGTGATGTGATGTGACTGTTGATTACTTTGCAATTTCTTTCCCTATGCTTATGATCTATTTTGTAGTCTCCATTTTAAAGTGAAGATGAAAGTCAATTCAAGCTGAAGTCACAAGGATATGAATGCTGTAGCTTAGAGGTCTGATTCTGATCTCATTCAGAGACAGCTTTTCAGAAGGATAATTCTTCATTATTCCTCTGTGACACTGTGTCCTCTTCAACAGGAACTGTTGAAAGATCAGATCTCACTGATTAGTAACTTACATGGATCACAATCTTAAAGCGGTCATCTATTCATATTTTTATTCTTAATTTAAAGTTATGTCTCTGAAATACCAGCTTGTTTTCTCTATTTGCCTTTGCATGTACATCAGCATGTGTTTTCCATAGCAAATCAGCCACTAGAGTCTTAGATGTACATGGTCATGCATTCTCTTCAGAAGAAAAACGTATACATCCATCTGCCCGCTAAATCTCTCTATGAACCTGTCACTGTGGTTTTGAAAAAGAAACTGGACTGCATTATTGTGGAAGCATTGAGCTGTGAAATCCCATGTGTCTCTGTGTTAAATTAAACTAGCTAGGAAGGATATGAGGAATGCTGGTGTATGTGCAAACTTTCAAAAATATTTTCTGAAAGCTGCACTGATGTGGGAAAAAAGATCCTACTGACATGAAAAGAAATATATTCCTAAGCCCAGAGAAGCTGTGGGTGCCCCATCCCTGGAGGTTCTCAAGACCAGGTTGGATGGGGCCCTGGACAGCCTGAACTGGTGGGTGGCAAACAGCCCACTGTAGGGATATCAAGTTTGATGATCTTTAAAGTCCCTTCCAACCTAAGCCACTCTATGATTCTACGATAATATGTATATTTGGGCTTTGTAATATCTACCCAGGCTTAAGCAAGTACTTGAACTGAGATTAAATTTTGACCTTAACAAAAGTTCTTGACTTTTCAGAATGATTATATTCCACATGAATCACTTCAACAACAAATTTTAAATGTTTCCTCTCAAATCTTTGTAAGAAGGAAAATGCAACTAGAAGTTTACTTTCTTATCTGTATTAGTCACAAAGAACTACAGTCTTCAACCACATTAATTCAGATAAAAGCAATCAGATTTTAGTGAGCAACAGCCTTTATTGCCAATTCTAACTTTTCACGGAAGGTGTATCTGTGTTTAGAAGGGAGAGATACTCCTGATGCAATTTAACTTAGAAAAGGTGGATGAGATCACAACCCCATGCTTTAAATAATTCAATATGCTACAGAGCTAAAACCACTTGAACTATTAATAAAAGGGTCACTATATTTATTCTCTAACTTTGCTATTCGGTTTTGTCCCATGACAATTTAATCTAATGGGCATTTTCATTCAAAAAACAAACAAACAAACAAACAAATATATAAACAAAAAACATATAAACCAGATATGCCTCTTAAAAAGCAGTTATCAAACTCACATTAATTGTTGTTGAGGCAGAAACACTGAAATGTCATTCAGTCTTACAATATGAGGCTTAACCATCCCACAGCCACAGTCCAAAAAGCAGTAGTAGAATATCTCATACACTGAGAATAATATTAAAAGGAATCAGTAATTCATTCTACTGTAAACTGGACTATTTCTTTCTAATGTAGAGACATAAGCATTTTTGTATTTGTCATTTCTTATGAACTTAAATGGTACAGCTAAGTCCAGCGCCAATGGATAACCTTAGTATGCCTCTTTAATGCTGGACATTTTGAACCATGGATTATAAAAAAGATTATAATTTGCTTGCTTTTGTTTAAACAAGCAACTATTCCCATTGTCCTCAGTGAATAAGTATCAATAGGAAGCATAACAGAGCTGGTGTAAGTACTGCTGGATCAGAGGAAAGAGGCTGACAGGGCATAGTTACTGAGGTGCTAATTGGGTATTGTGAGAAGCAGAGCTAAGTACAGAGGAAGGGCAGGAAGTTTAGCTAACTAGAACAAATGTGAGAGCTGAACTCTAGGAACAGATACAAGAGGGAAGAAAGAAAAAGAATTCAAAATGTATTTGATGTAGTAAATCATTATACCAGAAGAGTAAAAAAAAATAATAATAATACAGAAAATTTGAATGCTCTAGGCTGATCCTCAAGCTTCTGCACTGGACTCAGTTATGTTCCTTCATTAAAGCCTGGAGAACAACTCCAATGCTCTTCCAAAAACCAATCCAAAAAAAAAATAAGCCTTCTTATTTTGTTATTTTGTCCCCTAAATGCAATCCTCACTCTCTAACTGCTTGATGCTTCTTGCTAAAATAATGCTTTTTTGATGTGTCATTGATATTGATAAAAGATGTTATAAACAGACCAGAACCAGCCTTTGTTGCTGCTCTTTAAATGTGCTGCTCAGCCTCTCTGCTTGGGGTCCAGACTTGCCTTTTTCAGAAAACTGGGCAATCAAAGTGCTCTCATGCAAAGCATAAAGCCATTCCCAGTCAGCCTATGGCTCACACCTCAGCAGGTGGGATGCAGGCTTGGGAAATAATTTTTTTGGAGCTAAAATTTCAGAAATGAATCATGATGGTTCTAACAGTCCTTTTTCCTTCCCTTCTCTTCTGTCCTAACCCCTCCATAACCTCCCCTTTTCCCTTTCCCTCTCCCTTTCTTTTTTAAATTTTGTAATACAAATTAATATCTCAGTGAAAAGGCTTCAAATAATAAAGGAAAATATTATATAAACTTTTTTTTATGTGTATGTTGAGAGCATGGCAAGGTGGGATTTTCTCCAGAGAAGAAACGTGGAGGCTTCATTGGGCTGAAATACCCGCTCATGAAGGTTTGTGCCCAGCTGCTTAGAAGGAAATCTGTACATTCCTCATTCAACCTTGCCTCGGGAAGGACTGAAGTTATATCTTGTTTGTCATTGAGGAACTCTAAAAATAATTTGTTGAAAGCTATTTTTTAGGTAAGAAGTAGTTTCCTGTTGGATGCACTTCGGAGTTGGAGCAACAACAGTGTAGTGATGAAAAGTTCTTCTGGCAAATAGGTAGAAGAAGCATCCAGGATCCCATCTCATTTACTCAGTGTGCAGAGAATAAATTCTTACTGACATCCAGAATCCATCACTAGCTTCTCATGTTTAAGTTCCTTACCATTGCATCTGAGACAAGGATCACTTCTTGAAGGGAAGATTGTTGCTCAAAACTACATTAAAGGCAAAAAGTCACAAAATGGCATCATTACAGTTTTTTATTTTGTTTTATTTTTGACTTTTTCATTAACTTTGACTTCATTAACTTTATTATCTTTGATTCCTTCTTAGCCACTACCGACTTTGGCTAACAGAAAGGCAAATGAACAAGGTTGAATCTGGTCTTACAAGAGACAGAATCCATCAGGCTATACAGAGTTAGAAGATAGTGCCTTCAGAAAAAAACGTAGGAATTATAGAAAACAGGAAATCTCAACTGCATGTTCTACCAAGAAGACTGGGCTACCCTATGGCCCTGAATCACATATGTAGATCAGAAGTCCATAAGCCTTGTCTTCTTAGGATGTAAATATGAAAAAAATATGTATATTTAAAAAAAAAAATAAAAAATACGAAAAAATTTCAACCAGACTCAGACATTTTATACTATCTACATCTAGTTCAAATAGGAGACAGCAACTTACAGCTACTATTTGTCTTGTGATATAGTATGCCAGATGCTGGACCACTACTATTCATCACTGGTGCATCTGTCTGCATTAAAAGCACTGGAAGGGTGAAAAGCATTCATTTTTGCCACTTAGAAGAATAAATCCAGCCACTGGTATTTGCCTTGTTGGCTTCAAGGTTGGATAGGAGTGTGGACAGTTCCTCCTCTGGGGAGATATGCCAAATCCAGTTACTGGAAATGATGTTTTTGGACGCATCATGCCTAAAAGCAGGTACAGTTAGCTATATTACCTGTCAAAATCCCCTATTGCACCATGTGCTTAGGCCTGAACCCTCTTGAATGCTCATGCTTGCCTGCATATGAAGGTGGGGAAGTGAGTATAAAAGAACTTGTCAGCATTGTTGATTGAAAGGATTTTACTAAGCATGAGAAATGTTCATACACATAATACATCTTAACACCATTTCCTTTTGTTATATGTCTGGTTTAGTCAGTGGCTAAATCTGTATGGCTTCACATGGGAGCCCAGTTTGGTGTTACTACTGCATTGGTGCCTAAAGATCTTGGAGATGATGTGCACACTTGCAGTGGAATTCATATCATTTATTTTAATTAGCTAATGTGCCTAGGAACTCTCAAAGCTCTACAGATTCCCTCTATAGACAATAAGAGAGAAATACGTACCTTCAGAGCCTGGTTCAGAGCAAATAAATCTGGACCAAATATATTAGATCAAATCATTCAGAACTTCAGCTGAAGTCCTCTGAACTGCTTTCTGAGAGAAAAGAAGTTTCTGAAAATATTTGAACAGTGTTAGAGTAGAGGATGAATGTCTCCAACTCCACTGCCTGTCTGAGAGAAATGGATTAAAAAAAAAAAAAAAAAAATCACATTTTGTAAGCGTGGGATCTCAATAAGAAATCAAACTATTCTAGATCAGTCCACAGAATGTTTTGATTCCAAATAAAGCCATTTACTTGAACACTGCGTATTTTCTTTCAGAGTCTTGCAGGAGCTATGGTTCAGACATTTTGTATCACTAATTTCATTTTTGGAATGAATTAGCTGATATAACACATCATAGTTCTCAGTATTGATCAGAGGAGGCAATGCATCAAATATGAGCTGAACATCTGTCATGCACTAGGGGAGATGAAGTCTTGGAGATTTTCCTGGCTGTGTAAAAGAAGGAGAACAAATGTGACTGGAACTAAAGTTCTTATGACACTTAGAATTGGATACACTCAATCTAATTCTAGATGTCTAGAGTAGAGATGGTAACTTTTAAACTAGTTATCTAGATTTTATTTATAATTGAAGGAGAAACCAGGCACTTTTGGAGTGACATTCATTCCATTATAGACATCTATAGCCAATCAAGTGATTCTTTTATTTCTTTTCAACAATTGCAAAAGGTCTTTGGAGTAAACTAACTATGCTGACTAACTGTACTGTAGACAGATATGTAGGTGAAGTGATTTTCACTAATAAGAAAAGCAATGGCAGGAAAAATATTTTCTTATTCAGAATTTTTCAATTTGGAAGTATATTCGTAAAAGAAAGGTAGTAACTTTCCATGAAAAAAGCATTGTTTTCAGGAAGAAATTATTCTAAACATAGACCCATTTTTCCCATAAAAAATGATTTTAAAAGAAAAATTTCAGTGGACCCATTTCCTTAGTTCAATACAAGTAGAAACTAAGATTTTATTTTTATTTTTTCCCTTCTAACTGCCAAACATACAAATATATTCTTGTGTATTAGAATCACACTGTGTTCTTTCCTGACTGAGCATTATTATCAGAAATAAAGGGAATTACCTTTGTTTATTTTGTAAGTTTGCCACATAACCTTTACTGATATTGCAGAATGAGACAACTATTCTTTTTGTAGGACAGAAACATTTCATCTTTTCCAATATTTCGGCATTTCAACTGTCCATTTACCCCCACCCCACTGCAAAGACAATTTTTTCTTTCATTTGCAGTTTTCCTCAATATTTGCCTAATTTTGAGATAGCAGATAGTTTCTAAGTCTTTTACAGTTCCCATGATCTTAAAAATGTCATTTATTTTTCTTCACGGTTTATGACCAAAGAGTGTTACCTGTCCTAAGACTAGCTCAAAAATACATCTAAAAATACATTAATGATGACCTTTGGTTTTTATAAGAAAAATATATCCTAAATTGTAATACAGACACAAATCTGAATCTCCCAAGATTTATGCCAGTCTTTCTGAGAAAGACTTAATTTGTACATGTCTCTTATTGTGAATTAAACCTTACAGCTATTCAAATTAAAGTGGAACAAGATCCAGGGAGATGAACATTACTATTCAAGAGAAGAAATGTATCCTGTCTAACCTGCTTCTTCTTACATCTATTATGAGAAGACATAGATGCAAAACAGTGTGAACAGCTGAACTGAAAAACTGTGAGTCCAGTCAATATTTGGTTTCCAAAGCAGTCACTGTTTAAAGGTACAGATACGTAGAGCCATGACCATACTGACCCAATTTACAATCCTCAGGCTGGAGATCACAAAGTACCTCCAACTCTTTGATTCTACGCTGTGTTTTTTTTTTCCCAAACATTGATTTTGGGATAATGCACTAAACAAATCTCAAAAGAATCACTAAATAAATCTGACATTAGACTTTTCTTTATTAATATATAAATCAATAAGCATAAAGGAACTCATTCAATAAGAATAGAAAAAGCCTTATGATGCAGATATCTTAATTACCACCTCAATTAAAATTATCCTTCAGCTCAGGATGACCTCTTGCATGTAAATCACTAGATTACCTCTATCTTTCTGTGACTAAGAAAGAACACAAACCCTTAGAAATTACCCATTATGAGTCTTGCACTTTTCATAATCCCTCTGACATAATATGTAGAAGTGGGAGCTGTAACACTGGAAGTGATATTTAAGCCACAAGTTCAGCCTCCTGGTATTGCAGCAACCATGCTATACAAAACTTTCATAAAATTAAGATCTGTCATAAAACTAGCTAGGTCTTGGTAATATTATTGCAAAGCTGTTTCAAGTTCTGACTGCTCTTTTTCATGTCAGGGTTTATTTATTTGCTGTTGTATCAGACCAATATTGAGACTTTGATCTTAAGTCTTTCTCCTTAATTTGTTCTGATTGCTCTGATATTTAAGTGATTTTTCCAACTTGAAATCAGCTGATATCAGCTATTCACATCCTTCTCTTGTGATATTAATTTTATTGTGATGGCAACTTGTAAGAACAGGCTTTTCTCTTTGTTAAATAACTCTCTACAGGTTTTTGTTTTGTTTTGTCTTGTTTTGTTGTTGTTTTTTGGTGTGTTTTTTTTCCTTCTGTTGCTCTTTGTTGGTATCCTTCCATCATTCAATCATAATCATATGCAAAGGTAGTCAAGGCTTGGTCTCCTTTACATTATTCCCTTTATTAATCTTTACTACAAGTTTTATTTGGACATGTTGATCCAGGTACTGCAATCAACATTTTTATAGAATTCTAACAGTGAATAAATGAACAGAGTTCTGCAGCTACAAGTATTGTAGTATGTTATTAACCTCACAAGTTGAGAACACCACACAACCAGCTGTGAAGCCATCTTCCTCTTCCCAGAATTCAAAAATATTCAGTACACCTGCAGAGTGCCAGGTTAAAAGTAACATACTGCTGATGCATGCCACTTAAACTTTATTTCAAGTTTGGTAATGAACTGTATGCATGCACGTAGGAGATAAGCTAAGCTTCAGAATACAAAGTTATATTATTTATGTATTTATGTGCAGGAGTATCTCAGAATTTCAGTGTTTTAGGAGCTTTGTGAACTAGGAAAAACAAACAGACAAAAAAGTATGGTGATCACAAGTAAATACTATGGTAAATTCAGGCTGTATTTGAGGCTGTGGGCTCTGCTCATCTAGCCTCTAACAGATACCAAGCTTAAAGTAGATATTTTTAAAACAACTTTCAAGGAGCATAATAGAATTAATTTAATGAGAACAAGATATATGGGAGAAAGCATAAGTGTACTTCTGGAGAAAACAGCATCACTTTTCTCCATATTTACAGGTCCAGGAACATAATTTGTTTTCCTCTGTTCACTGTGCTCATTGCTATATGAAAATCATGCACAGACTTCTGTATTATATTCAAACTGTTAAAGTCTCTTTGAACTAAAAATGCAACCATATACATTGTGCAGCCTTATCATATATTAATATTAAATCTAACACTCTGGGAGCTCTTGGGATTCAGTGTTGCTTGTATTATTATGCAGTCTTCTTTAAGTAACTATTTTTTTTCCTTGCTTCTTGACTTTTCTCATGATTCTCGTAATTAAAATCTCTTTTCATAGCATTTGGCATTTCACCATCTGCACACAAGGAAATACTTTGGAACTGGCCTGCCTCTGACTTCACACTGTCCACTAATTAAACTGAGTTTTAATCGGAGATTCTTAATCACCCTTAATTTTCAGAGTACAAGGTGGTTGTGTCTGTACTCATTTCCCCAGCGACTTCTTAAAGGATGGCTGTACAAATGAAAACTGACTGTACAAATGAGATTGCAGAGTTCCATATTTATTCCTTCGCAATCATTCCTGATCAGATTTGTTTCATTTACGAGAAAAGTCATTATTTTTCTACCCACTGCTTGGGTAGATTTTATCTGGAATTCAGAAATCAAGCTGTGTCCTTTGCACCTGCACTTTCTAAAACCAGTAGGAAACAAGTAAATAAACAAAAAACTCTCTAAGAGGAATTGCGGAGGGAGAAAGCTAGGATTTCATGGAACACCTTGTTCCAATTTTTTTGGTATTGTGGATGTTTCAGACAAAAATGTTCTGGATCTCATCAGAGATGCCCTGCAAAATTCTCTTGGTATTTTGAGGACTGAAAACTTTTAAAAAAGAAGCTGAAAAATGACATTCAGGTTGTCATTAAAGACCTTTTCACCACTCGGTCACTTGAAAATGCTTTTTTTTTTTTTTTCCCCTCTAATAACTCCTTTTCATTTAGAAGATTTAGCATTCAATGCACTGATTCCGCAGAAGTAACAGTAACTTACTGAATTAAGAAGAGTAACTGACCGACTATTTGATCACAATGGAATATTACTGTAACAGTAGTAGATTGGGTATGTTCTTAGTTGAGAAGCATCAGCATCCAGAGAAAACCCTGCCTTCTTAGGTTGCTTTGTCAGTTGTGGGATGCCAAATGTATGTGTTCCATTCTATTCCCTTCCAACCTGCTTTCATCTTCTATTTTAGACTGTGAGCTCCTCAGTGTAAGCAGGATTTTTTAGCTTGTTTACACATTTGGTTTATAATAATGAGACATAATTTATTATTAAAGTTGTTAGCAAGTGCTGTATTGTAAATTATTGTTATATTCTGTTCCTATTTCTTTCTGCAAGTGCATTTTAAAGGGCTGTATTTCTAAAAATGTCTAACTCATGCTGTAATTTATTATATTGTCTTTCTATACCCTGTGGTTCCTTTCCCAGTATAAAGGAGGAAATATTGCCCTTATTGGAGAGTGAATTTTTACAAGGACATACAGTGATAGGACAAGTGGTTAATGGCTATAAACTGAAAGATTCACTGTAAGGAAGAAATTCTTCTCTGGTGAGAGACCAGAACAGGTTGCCCAGAGAATCTGTAGTTGCACCATCCCTGGAGGTGCTCAAGACCAGGCTGGAAGGGCCCTGGACAACCTGAGATGCTGGAATTTCTCCCCTCCATATGCAGAGGTTGGAATTAGATAGTTGTGAGGTCCCCACCAAAAAAAAAAAACATTCTATGAATCTATGACACCACTATACACCATTATAAATTTATTTTAAAATTGCCATCTCTTTCCAGCGCACTACATCATCAATATATAGGCAGATCATGCACCAAATTTTCAAATATTCTCTTTTTTCATGTTGTGATGTGAATGCATTACAGTCCTCCTGATGGAAGTTTCATTCAACCTTTCCACCTCCTCACTGTTATTGGAGACTGGCATGAAACCAAAAGATGAGAGTAATGTACTTCCCTCACCTGACCTTTACTCCATCTCTAGGATACTGGCTATTAAATTCAAAGTAATTCTTGTTCTCACTCCAGTCAACAGTGGGAAAACACTGAAATCAACCCGTCTATTCTATGAACATGATATTAAAGACACAGTAAATACCAGCAATCTAATCACTGAGATTCAGCTTCTCTCTTTCAGTCCCTAAGGTCCTACATTTGAAACTCTCTGATAGTGGTAGTATAAAATTTTCAAGTAATAAATTTAAGCAGGTCAGTCTGGAAGATAAGAAAGATAATGGTTATAGGATTTCAGAAAGTGGAATTCAGCATCTTGTTGTGCCTCGTGCTTCACTTCTGAGACTTGGGCAAGTCAACGTTTATCTTTGTATTACTTATTTCTCAATTTGTGTAAGGCAGTTTTGGGAATAAATTCATTCCTAATTGCAAAAACGCTTGAATGTTATTCTAAAAATTACAAGATGAAAGAGATAACTGAACTGCAGTCCTAACTCTTGCATCTGGCCAGGTGCTTGTATAACAAAACAGCCCTGCACATCAGCTATATCTAGGATATGTCCACCCTCATCTTCATATTTGTCACTTATTGATTATGGATTAGCAATTGGAAGTCAAGAGCTGGATGATGTGGGACATGAAATTAAATATGTGACCTCTGTTGTGTAACAAGTAGCCAAGATGAAGAAAAGTGTTTTAGAAATGCTCATATCATCATCACATTGCTGTATATGGTGAAGTAATATGTGTGCTTGTATCACCACATTTAATGGATAGTATCTGATGGGGGGGGGGGGGGGGGGGGGGGGGAACAAACAAACAAACAAAAACCTTCAAACAGTTAAAATTGTACAGATGTCAGAAAAAATCTGCCCTCATGCTGTTCATGAACAGAAGGAGATGTGAAATACTGGTAATGCAGCTTATTGCACATGTCAGTGGCAGAATTAACACTGAACTGTACATTATAAAGATACTGATGGTTGGCAGGATACTCAAAGAATATTGGTGACTTTACTGATGTCATTGTTCTCCTCCTATTCCCCCGGTGTCTAAATCCAGGAATATCTCATTAAACCAAGTCTTTTCAGGGAATGCTGGGGAGTATGGAAGTATAAAAAATTGCTAGTAAAACAAGAACTGCCAGCTGAAACCATCAAGATCATTATCAAGAAAATCTTCAAATGCTACAAGTATAACAGGGATGGTTCTGAGTACTAATGAGCATCCAGATGGGAAAAGCATTTTCTCACCCACTGGGGAAGGGTCAAAACCAATCTGACAAACTCAGTGTGTCTCAGCACTGGAGGAAGAATACTCACAAAAAGCTCCACAAGTGTCACAAGTGTCAGAGAATCTTTAAAGGCGTACTTAGAACAGAGAACTTGAATAAAGACAGATATGGGACAAATTTAGATACACATGAATACATATATCAGTGCAAATATGCATGTGTATGTACACACTGTTTATCTACACAGAGCCATTGAAAACTCTATGTCTGAGAATAATGTAGACATAGAACTGACCTAATACTTCATCTGTAACAGCCATATGAAGTATTGAAACAGTCTGCCCAGGGAGATGTTGGAGTTACCACCCCTGGGGGTTTCCAAGAGTACATGTGGCACTGAGTGACATAGCTTAGTGGTATGGCAGTGATAGGTTAATGGTTGAACTAGATCTTAGAGTCTTTCAAACCTTAATGATTCTATATAACTACTGCAATACACCAACGGTGACCCACGGGCTTGTAAGATTCAAATAGTTCTGATGAAATCAAAAAGTGGAAATCCAAATATTGATTTGCTTCAAAAGCATCCTTTCCTAAAACTTTATGGCATGCTAAAATCATGTGCTTATATGAGGAGAAAAATAATAAATAAATAAAAAGGAAAGAAAGAAAACCGAATAAGGATTGGGAACTGAATACAGTAAACATGTTTCTGAATGCATTTATCTAGCATTCACCCAGTTCCCATATCAACAGGGAAAAGTAGCTACTTCCACAACAAACTGCAGAATTTATACACCAGCTCTCTTGACTCGAAAAAGAGATTTTATTTTGAGAATAAAGAAGCTCGGATAGTACTATTAGCTATAGTTGAGCCTACTTTTCTCATATATAGTTATAGATAAAAGAATAACTTCTAAATTGTGTATTCTCCAGTGTCTCCCTAGAAAATAATTCACACAAATCTGCTTGTCAAAACTGACATCAATTCAGTTCATCTGAAGAGTATTGGAGTATATGCCAGAAATACACTCCTCAAAGCCTCTGCTTTCATCATCCATTTTATAATTTATTATTACCATTTATAAAGGATGCAATTCCTGTAATTCCTTTCAAGATATTCTTCCAATTTGCAGGACAGTGTGTGGTCTCTCTGAAAATTTATGTTATATGTGTTTGTCGAAACATTTAATTGTTTTGGAAACAGGTCTCTTTATACTGCTTTTTTAAGTTTGGCAAACACAAATGCTTTCTACACGTGCCTTACTAAGATGTAAGATCTGGCTGAACAGGGTATAATTTGCAGTATTTTTTTTCTCTTTTGTTATGTCAAAATCATTCTTATTGTGAAATAGAAGCTAATTCACATTTTTATAACAGAAATTGTGAGCTGAATCTGAGGACATTTTCCCAAGGAGTGAGTTTTCTCAGAAACAATTCCTCAAGTGTTATATCTGATGAAATTATGTCTCAAAGTAGAAAGCAAAGTTGCATTTGCTCTCAATTTCATAAGAGACTAGAATGAGTTCCTCATTTTTCTTATGACAGTCAACATTTAGGTACAGTAAACAACCAGGTTTGGCAGATTATCACAACACAGGAACAGAAAACGTGTTGACAAAGTGGAGTTTTCAGCTTTTTTCTTTTTCTTTTTTTTTTTTACTTGAAAACCACACTACAACAGCTGCAGCTGCCAGCCAGAAAACTTGTACAGTCCTCTGTAAGTGTTCATGCATTATTTGTGTCTGTCATGTTCCATCAGACGTTTTGTGTGATATTGTTGATGCACCAAATGTTGTATACCTTAGATCAGGCTTGTATCTTTCTGTGTCTCCAACTCTGTTTATTATTACATCTTAACACATGCAGAACTCCATAAGCCTATTTTGTCATGGAACTACTTGATTTTCACTAAACTTGTCTTTTTTACATTTTTATATATATTTGCCTTAAAGCATGAAGGTCAATGTTGTTCTCCCTTATGGTATTGTGGATACATTTTTTTTTAAGCATCACTCTTCTTTCATTCAAAAAACGTCCGACTTGTTGATTTTGACAACACCATTACTGAATGTAATAATGTCACAGAATCACAGAATCACAGAATTATCAAGGTTGGAAAAGACCTAGAAGATCATCTAGTCCAACCATTACCAATACTTCCCAGCTAAACCATATTCCTCAACACAACATCCAAACGTTTCTTGAACACTCCCATGGTCGGTGAC
Source organism: Perdix hodgsoniae (assembly GCA_035772895.1). Lineage (NCBI taxonomy): Eukaryota > Metazoa > Chordata > Aves > Galliformes > Phasianidae > Perdix > Perdix hodgsoniae. The sequence continues at coordinate 319,090 of JAPSGF010000160.1, forward strand.
TCCACCACCTCCCTGGGCAGTGCATTCCAGTGCCTGACCACCCTTTCCGAGAAGTAATATTTCCTAATGTCCAGCCTGAATCTCCCCTGGCGCAGCTTGAATCCATTCCCTCTAGTTCTATCACTAATTATGAGAGAAGAGGCCGACCCCCAGCTCTCTACAACCTCCCTTCAGGAAGTTATAGAGTGCTATAAGGTCTCCCCTGAGCCTCTTCTTTTCCAGGCTGAACAATCCCAGCTCCCTCACCACTCCTCATAAGGCCTGTTCTCCAGACCCCTCACCAGCTTCATAGCCCCCCTCTGAACACGTTCCAGTGCCTCAATGTCTTTCTTGCAGTGAGGGGCCCAAAACTGAACACAGTACTCGAGGTGCGGCCTCACCAGTGCAGAGTACAGGGGGAAAATGACCTCCCTGTTCCTGCTAGTAACACTGTTTTTGATGCAAGCCAGAATGCCGTTGGCCTTCTTGGCCATCCGGGCACACTGTTGGCTCATGTTCAGCCGAGCATCAATCAGTATCCCCAGGTCTGTTTCCTCAACACAGTCCTCCAGCCACTCCTCCCCAAGCCTATAGCGCTGCCTGGGGTTGTTGTGGCCAAAGTGCAGGACCCGGCATTTGGTCTTGTTAAACCTCATCCCGTTGGCTTTGGCCCAGCTCTCCAGCCTATCCAGATCCCTCTGTAGGGCCTCGCTACCCTCAGGCAGATCGACACTCCCTGCCAATTTGGTGTCATCTGCGAACTTACTGAGGGTGCACTCAATGCCCTCGTCCAGGTCATCAAGAAAGATGTTGAAAAGGACAGGCCCCAGTACCGACCCCTGGGGGACTCCACTAGTGACTGGTCTCCAACTGGATTTGACTCCATTTACCACCACTCTCTGGGCCCGGCCCTCCATCCAGCTCCATACCCAGCCGAGAGTGTACCCATCCAAGCCACGGGCTGCCAGCTTTTGCAGGTGGATAGCATGGGAGACAGTGTTAAAGGCTTTGCTGAAGTCTAAGTAGACCACATCAACAGCCTTTCACATCAACAGCAGACAGGTCACAGGATCGTAGAAGGAGATCAGATTGGTCAAGCAGGACCTGCCCTTCACAAACCCATGCTGGCTAGGTCTGATCTCCTGGTCATCCCCCACCTGCCGCGTGATCTCCCTCAAGATAATCCGTTCCATTACCTTCCCTGGCACTGAGGTCAGGCTAACAGGCCTGTAGTTCCCCGGATCCTCTTTACAACCTTTCTTGTAAATGGGAGTCACGTTGGCAAGCCTCCAGTCTTCCGGGACCACTCCCGTTAACAAGGAGCGCTGAAAGATAATGGAAAGAGGCTCAGCGATCACCTCCGCCAGTTCCTTTAGCACTCTCGGGTGAATCTCATCCGGACCCATGGACTTGTGACAGTCCAGCTGGAGCAGTGATTCCCTGACCACTTCTTCAAGAATCACAGGGGGTTCAGTCTGCTTCCCAGCCGAGACTACCAAGTCAGAGCGTGGGGAGCCCTGGGAATAACCGAGATGACTTTTAAAGACAGATGTAAAGAAGGCATTCAGAACCTCTGCCTTTTCCTTATCCTCTGTGATCACATTCCCAGCCTCATCCAGTAAAGAATGGAGATTCCCCTTTATCCTCCTCTTACAGTTGATGTATTTGTAAAAGAGTTTCTTGTTTGTTTGTCAAATGACAGAAAATTGGAATGTAGTCTTCCAAATTCTAGAAAAGACAGAAAGAGCATAATATGTAGAGTTGAAGAATTCCTCAATGTCAAATCCAAGAGAGTTGGATCAGTCCCTTGCCCTATTGGTGATAAATAAAAATATGTCCTTTTGTAGCTTTAAGTAGCTGCATTGGGCTTAAAAATTGAAGCTGTTTTCCACATGAGAGTCAGTGGCTTCAGAAGTACAAAGCTGCTTTCTTTTCCTTCACAGTAGGATAAAGTGCTTTACCTGTTTGTAGGGTGGATGTCCCATAGAAATGTATACAATTACTATCTCAGGAATCCTGAGTATTTTCCACTTCCTCACAATTTTCAGGAGGAGAGCAAAATGGGAGATGTAGAGAACATTGCTCACAGCACTTGCTCAATATGGACATCATTTGATAGTGAAGCAGTCTCAGTTTCAAGTGATAGACAAACTGAAGTGGTAGAAATAGGCCATAGAAATAGATAATGAAAAGTTGCTTGTGTTGGAGGTGATCTAATTGAGACATCTCATGGTTATGCTGTGAGGAAATGACTGGAGTTTCTTAATCTCTCCTGTACTTTCTCCTTCCTCTTTATCTTTCATCTCTTTCCTCAAGACTGTTTTGATAGGGTTTGGGTGGTTTGTTTTAATTGTTTTGATTTGTTTTTGTTATTGTTTTGTTTGTTTCTTTATTTGTTTGTTTTTAATTTCTTTTCTCTCCTTCAAGAATAAATAGAATAGCATGGAAGAGGCAAATGCACAGTTTGGTGAAACTTTGTATCTTAAAAATCCTTCTAGATCTGAAATATTATCTCATAAAATCAGAACTTCATGTTTTCTTAAAAATAATTAGAGTAGAAGAAACATTTACATAGAAAGAATGGTAAGGAATGGGAAGTGGAAAGAGCTTCTCTTTACATGAGAGAGAGAGCTGACTTTTTACATGAGTAACTGTGGTTACTCCTTTCCACTGGACAGCAAATATCATACGGGGAACTGGACCTCTTGCAGCATCATTCTTCACAAGATCCAGTTGTGATGCCAAAAGCAGACATCCACCTCAGATGACATACCAGTAATGCCACAAATGCCACAAGAAACATTTAGATGTTGTACCAAGGGACATAGTTTAGTGGGGAAATATATTGGTGGTAGGTGGATAGTTGGATTGGATGATCTTGGAGTCTTTTCCAACCTTGGTGATTCTATGAGACTATGAGAAGAAGTAATAAAATAACCATGAGCCAGAACTGCAAGAACCCAACACAGTGCAAAAACTGTTAAAAGAACAGAACAGTCCAAGTAAATTTTATGAAATTCAGAAACTTTCAGCCCGACCCAGGCCTGTTTGAAGTCAATACAAATTTCTGCGGTGACTTTAAAGGGCTGAGGACAAAGCCCTCAATGTACAATTTCTGCTGGAGATATTTGAAGTTTTAGGAGCTGGAACAGCTTCCTTCTTCTATAGGGAAGACAAAAGTGAAAAGGATCTCTTAGGTCATCAAGTCCCGTCACTCATTATTTCTATTATCTCATTGTATACTCCCTTTTATTACTGCATCAGTTTCCATATATGAAAGTCAGAAAAAAGGTACAGCAGCTCAATATTTCTCTGATAAAGAAGATAAGGCACAGGAGATAATCAAAGTAGTTTAATATCTGAAGTAAAATATTTAACCTACAATGAAAACAAAAACAAGATGTTTCTGATCACTCCTATGAGGCTCATTGTATTCATATTAAGTCCCTAATGACAACTGGGAAACCTAGAATAGGAAAATATTTGCACTGAACTGAGGAATTGAAACTTAGTAATAATGATACAACAGATTATGAAAAGACAGAAGATAAAGAAGGTGAATCTTTCTTAGATATGTCAGTGCTATGCAGTAAAAAGGCACGAAAACTGGTGTGAAAGGCAGCTGATTTGACTCTGAGTTCAGAAAATATATTAGAACTGATGAGTAAGAAGGAGTTATTTGTACTGTATTTATTAAGTGTATTTAAAGGATTCCAGAAAAGCTCAGGTCCCTAGAAGTGTGATTTTTAGCTTTTTTTTTTTTTTTTTTCTTACTATAGATAAAACATGTCTAATTTATGTTATTTATGTATTTATTTCCATAGAAACCTCTCATCCTAAGAACAAAGATTTAATGGAGCACACTTTACTTTAATTAGAACACATTCTCAATGGAAATGCATTTTTAAAACCTCTTTTTCCCCTTTAGTTTTCATTTTTTCTATAATTCCAATCTGTTCTTTGGGTAGATACTGTGTTCTAAAAGAAGGTGAACAAAAGATCCATCATGGATCACTTACAGAACCACATTTTCTCCTTATTTTCTTTGCAGTTAGCTGTGAATCTTTTTTTTTTTTTTTTTTTTTTTTTTTTTAAAATTATTGGGATAGCTTACTATTTGTTTGCCAGCTTTATAATGCAGATACCTGTCATTTAGTATTCATGTTCCAATGGTGTGAGGTACAAGACCGTATCCTATCACTGAAGCAATGTAGTCCAGTGAATTAGGTTTTTTGTGCATAATTACTAATTCAAAGTTTGCCCATTACCAATATATTTATTTAATCAAGGCATTTTGGCAAGTGTTCTTGTAACATTTTGGGGAGTCACCAGATGGCACTAAAACATTGCAAGGTGCCAAAAATCATTACATTTCTTGCCAACAAATACATTACTTTGCAATAAAATAATTTATCTCTACTTCAGCAACAGCTTGGTCTGATACCTCCTTTAAATTCCATTGAACTGGAGGCACTGGTACATGCTCATTGAGCCAGAGAGGAGAAGAATGAGCTTAAAGACGTAGATGCACTATCCAAAGCTACTTTAGCACTGTAAAGATTATCATAATTTTAACCTTGAGTGTGTCTCCTTTTCTGAAAATCAAAGACATGTTTACAGTGCCTGCTTAGTACATCAGTACAGCATCAACTTCTTCCTAAGAAAGCAATAGTCCTTTTCCTGTTCCAAATCTATCTTTCCTTCTTATCTCCGCTGTGCAATGGCAATATTGAGTACCTGAGATACTGTTATTGAATTTAACATGAATCCACACTCTGTTTTGTATACATTGTTCACAGTGATTGACCACAATTTTCTCTATCTTAGTTCAACATTGACCCAAATCCTCTATTTAAAGATCACTATAAGAAAAATGAAAATAAATTCTATTTAGAAATCTTAGAATATTCCTAAGTATTTTCTTTTATTAAATATTGCATATTACGTTAATATAGTTATTATATATTTGCTGGTTTTCTGACCCTTAAGTCTTCTCCTACCTGATTTCACACCCTTCTCCCTCCAGTAAGAAAAACAAATATTTATATCTTTTTCTTATTTACACAATTGATGCAACTTATCATGGTATTTTATTCATGGGAAAACATTCAAGTTGAAGTACACATCATATGTATCCCTCTAGGATAATTCAAAGAACAAACATAATAGAATAAAACATGTTGGAATATAGAATATATATATATATATTATTATATTTATATATATAAAAAAAATTAAAAATCTCCCTTGAATCACAGACTCACCATATTGTTTAGAAGAAAATATGTGCTATTTTTCTGCACTCTTCTTAAAGATGGTTATTAACTGTGTATTTCTCTGAAATCATAGAATCATAAAATCTTTTGAGCTGGAATGGACCTTAAAGGGCATCTAGTCTACCTCCCCTGAAATTAATGGGAACAGCTTACAGTTCAATCAGGAGCTCAGATTCAATCAGGCCATTCAGCCTGACCTTGAATTATGATGCATCCATCACCACCCTGTGCAACCTGTTCCAGTGCTTCACCACCTTTATTGTAATAAACTTCCTTATATCCAAATTAAATCTTCCCGTTTAGTTTGAAACCATTTCCTCTTGCCCTATCACAAGAGACCCTGCTAAAGAGTCTTTCCCTTTCCTTCTTATAGTCTCCCTTTAGACTGCCTCAAGTCCATTTGGAATGCTTTACTTGTGTTTGCTTGCTGGGTCCCCTTTCTATCTGACTGTACCATCTAACAAAAATGAAGCTTCAATCTCTGTCTGACAATCCTAAATAATGCAGTGCTACAAATCTAATGCCATTCCTAACACTATCAGTGGTAACAAGTACATTGTAGATTTTAACTCAGGTTCATATTCACCATCAAAATCTTTTCCTGCTAAGTTTTCTTGCTTCACGTTCTAACTCTTGATCACTGAGTACTTTGATTCTCAAAATCTCATTTGCACACATAGATTTGAATATCACAGACAACTGGATCAATTCAATAGGAAGGACAAGGGAGAGAGTGGGATAAAGAGGGTAGTTTGCACTCAACACCTTATTTAGAAAGTCTAAAGAAGGGAAAATGAGATTTTATGAGTAAATGACAATTTTCACTGAGATATATTTATATTCTGCAATAAAATATTTTCTATTTGTGGACTTTCAAGATGTATGGAAGAATAGTCAGAGTAATATTGCTGCAATTACTGCTTTGAACTCCAGGTGATAAATAGTCCTAAGATGTAATTGCAGTAATAACAATGCCCCTGCAACAATTCAGCATAGCAGGTAACAAGTGGTCATCCATAAAGACATTTCACCTTTATAAGGCATACCATTGCAGCACCTGGCCTGGAGCTTACAGCAGTTGTTTGTTCAGAAACTATCCCACAAAGCCAAACTCTTCCAGAACTATTCACTGAACCCCTGCTCTCATCTCAGGGTAAATACAAGGCCATAATCTGGCCACATTCTGATATCCATTTATCACATTCTGAATTTCTGTATTATCTTATGAGCAAAGCAAGGAGACAACATATTTTTCTCCAGAGAAAATCCACTGTATGATAGGTTGATAGATGAAGCTTCACAAATACACACTCCAGAAAGCATCCAATCATTTAAAGAACTCCCACAACCAGCCACTTTAACCTTGAAATGCTTTAGAATATTTGATACATCTCTGCTTCAAATTAAGCTTATTTCTTCCCCCACCCAAAAAAACAAACAAACAAACAAACAAACAAAAAAAAACCAAAAAACACAAAAACATTTTGGTTAACTTTGGTAAATGTTTTGTAGGTAAATGCTTTGCAGATCTTCCACTATGTACTTTAAAGTTTCCATTTATTTGGGTTTGTCTGAAGAAAAGATTACCTTGAAGGGCTGTCATCTCCAGTGATGTTTTTGCAGTGTGGAAAAATACTTCCTAAGAGTAGGTATTCTGTGGCCCTTTGTTTCATCTTCTCATTTCTACTTTGTTTTGCAGGTGGAATTACCAATTGCTGTTTTATTCTTACAGATGCAACTCTAACTGTCTAAATATGGGAGCACTGAAGCAGTTCATAAACATTAATTAATATATCCTCATTACATCTCTCTGAGGAGAGTGATGATAGAGGAGTGAAGGTGTGTTGGCATGGATCCAGAGGTGTGAGCTCATGCCTCACACTGGATTCATTCCAAGCATCACTCCAAGTCAACTCATCTATAGACGAGTACCACAGCACTGGGGATGAGGAAATCACATGCTGCTGGATGGAATATTAACCATATCACTCCCTTGTGGGGAGTTATCAGTATTGTTGTACCTGCCAGACTAGCACAATCAGCCCTTGTGATAATTTGTTTCCACTGCATACAGAAGTGCTGCTACCATCCCTCTGATGCCAGCAACTGGAGCAGAGAAAGATGAAGACCCTCATCTTCAAAGACGTTTGAAGATCTAAATCTTTGTAAGCTTGGTGGCAGTTAGTCACACAAATACTTAGAGCATCTGAATCTAAATCATTTGTCACAGTTTGTCTCAGCAACAGAACAGAAATCTGATCCTGACTCATAGTCCAAACAACTGGGATATTTGTTCTCTCTTCTGCAAATCTTTGCTGGTATATATAATAATTACTCAAGAGAGTCACCCCACTGTGTTGAAGAAGAATGTCTTGAAAATACATATGCATTGTCACACAAGTGGGAATTAAGTTTGTTTAGTCATATGAGATGAAAGCTTATAAATACTGTTTTGCATTCACTGTTTGTTGTACTCGTTATCCTTATTAAAAGATCCAACATTGTTTTCAGCATGGAGCAAGACAATCACTGCCTTGGAGTTCTTATATAAAATTTCCATACAAGGAATTCTCAAGGCATTTATAAATAGTCATTAATTAAACCATTGGAAATTATAATATGTCTTTATAGATGCAAAACTGAGGTTCGGTCTTCACTATATCAGTCAGAGCATCACTTAACTGCCGTCCAAATGGAAATAAAAAGCTGTTACACTGATTTCTTGTCCTGCACTCTAATCATCAGACCCATTTCCTCCTAATAAATAATTTAAGTTGTTTTTATGTTAATGATCTATAAAGAAATGAGAATTTGTTTAGATTGCCCTAAGGTGAGCGAAGATAAAAATGTAATGCAGATACATGGCATCTTGCTTTTCCTCCAAGCACTTCACTGTATTGTAGAGACAATACAATGAAAGTTTTGAAAATTAAATGTTCCATCATTAGCTAAATAGGCAGAAGGAACTGTCTAAGTGATAAATAAGGGACTCGTGTTGCATCATTTAGAGACAATACTACACTGAAAAGTATCCCATTTTATCAGATATTTTTTGGAGTCTGTTAGATGTACTGGAACCAGTGAAGCAATAAATACATCAAAATACAGAAGTAAACAAAATCATAAAACATCCAATGTGACAGCTGAAACTCCTATGAATACATAAATATTTATGAAGCAATAGGTACTTTTAAAACACCCATTAGGTTTTCATTGGCTTAAACAGTCCAATCACGCACTGTGAGCTCACATGATGGAGGAAATTGGAATTACATTATGGGAAAAGGAAACAGTGGATTCTCCATGTATATCAAATAGCTTAACTGTTAAGTTAACCAGTACCAAAAGAAAAATGATAGCTTTCATTGTGATTTGAGCACCAGTTTCCAGACAGATACTATTCCAAAGCAAATTTCAAGCAACGCAGTATAGTTCTGCACATATTGTAGAACCACAGAATCAAAGAATGGTTTGGGTTGGAAGAGATCTTTAAGATAATTTACTTCCAACCCCTGCTATAGGCAGGAACACCTCCCTCTAAACCAGCTTGCTTACAGCCCCATCCAACCTGACCTTAAATGCCATTGGGGTGGGGCATCCACAATCTCCCTGGGCAACCTGTTCCAGTGTCTCACCAACCTCACAGTAAAGAATTTCTTCCCAATATCTAGTCTAAGTCTACCCTCTTTTAATTTAAAATAATTTCCCCTCATTCTGTCACTAAATGCCCCTATAAAAAGTCCCTCCTAGGTAGGCCCCCTGCAGGTTTGGAAGGCCCCTGTAGGTCCCCTTGGGACCCTTCTTTTCTCCAGGCTGAAAAGCCCCAGCTCTCACGCCCTGTCTCCACAGGGGAGCTGCTCCAGCCCTCTGATCATCTTTGTGGCCTGCCTCAGGACACACTCCAACAGTTCTTGTGCCGGGAGCCCTAGAAGTAGATGCAGTACTGCAGGCAGGGTGTCATGAGTGTAAAGTAGACGGGCAGAATCACCTCCCCTGACCTGCTGGTCACACTTCTCCTGAAGCAACCCAGGATACGTTTGACCTTCTGGGCTGCAAGAGCACAATGTTGACTCACACTGAGTCCTTTATCCACCAAGACACGCAAATCCTTCTCCTCAAGGCTGCTCTCAAGCCACTCTCTGCCAAACCTGTATCTGTGCCTGGGATTGCCCCAGTCCAGGTGCAGGACCTGGCTTTATTGTAAAATATTTTCATATTCATACCTTTTTTCTAGCTCACAATTTGTAAACAAGTCTATGCTTTGTGACTACAGCTCTGGACACAAGGTTTTTAGTGGAAGCAGGCAAAGCCCTCAAATATGCTGTAACTCAAATGTACTACTGCGAGCACATTTCTTCTTCTAGGTGGTATTCCCTCCTTTCTGTGTATGTGGTCCAAAGACTAGGAAGTCAAAACTCTTGTTCATATTCTGCCATGTGAGTTAAGACAACAGCAGCAGTTCGTAAAATTTTAAAGGCTTTATATAATCAGGCTCCTATGGGATAAACATGAAAGCTGAACAAAATAAGTTAGAAATGTATGCTTTCTTCCTTTCATCATTTTTTAAACATTTTCCATAATTTTTTCTAACTTTAGGACCGGAGGGATCATTAAGTTTATCTAGTAGGATCTATTATATATTACACACCATATTTGGTACAGGCCCCAAAACTTGTGTTAAAAATACAGCCTTTTAGAAAAGTTATGTAGTCTTCTTTGAAGATATTAAAGATGCAGAATTAAGTACTTTTCCTTATAGTTTGATGTCATCAAACTAAAATTAGTCAGCTCTTCTGGTGCTCCCTGAGTAGCAGGAATGCTGTAGAGGACAATGTAAGGAGCAAATCAAAGTGAATAAAACAGTGCAAAAATTGATGTTTTCTGGATTTCTGCCTTTTTTTTCTTCTTTTTTTTTACTTGCTTGTCTGCCTTCCTCAAATCTACTGTTTAGCATTAGTAATTTTGCTAGGAATTTAGGCCCAAGTATTTTGTTGCAGACTTAGCTTCAGGGATTGCACATAGGAGGTATTATGACAGAGGCACAAAAAGATCTAGTGATCTTTTCCTTTCTTCAGAACCACTTTGATCTAAAGTCATGATTCAAGATTTTTAAATTGTGTATTTATTGACCCACCTTTACTAATTTTTGGCATAGTCTGTTCCAGCCAAGTATTTCAAAGACAACATTGCTCCTAAAATTACAAATAATAAATACATGTTGCAGCATTTTGTGTAAACATCTGATGCATTCTTGCCAATGTTGAATTAATTTAGATCTGCCCACAGAGTTTTCAGTCAGAATTCATTTCCGTCACAGAATCATGGAATCATTAAATTTGGAAAAGGAATCATTCAGGTTGGAATAGGAATCAGGACAAAGTGAGATTTCCTTGCGACAAATTTCACTTATTTTTTGATGAATACTGTCTGAATAGATAAATTATTTGTTGAATAAAAGTAATTTTATAGATTATTCTTCTCTGATATTAAACCATCTCTTTCTTGTGAGTTCTGAATATAAATGTAGGGACAGAGTCTGCAGCTTTATTTATACCACGTAGCTTTTGCAGAACTGGTATTGACAGTATGCCTTTTTACAATTTCCCAATGGCCTTATCTATAAACTCATTTCAGTACAATTCTGGCATCATTTCAGTGAAATCAAGAAAATGAACTTATAGCTGTTAGAGTTCTTCACCTGAGTAAATACAGAATATCATCCATAATGTTGGCTGATTCTGCTGCTTTCTATAGATTTCAAAATTTGGACCAAATTTATGAACCAAACTGAATCATTGGATGAAATTAGCTCTCCCACTTTATTTTTGCAGGTTGGTATGAGCTTTTGTTCTCTCCACACACTGCAGGATACTTCACCTCGGGTCATTTTCTTCTGAAGGACTCTAGTTACTATATCACCATGGGGTTAGCTAAACACTATCTTTAGCCCTGTAGATCACTTGCAGCAGCAGGCGGCCTCCATGCTCCCCATCCTGGCTGAATACAATATTTTTAACATTTCATCAAGTACTTCAAGGAGACTTACAAAGACAAATGAACACTAAATGCAAGCATTTGTGGTATTCAAATGCATAATAATAAACTAAAGTGGGACTGATCCTGCCTGGATACAGCACCTGAAAATATATTTTTGTGGGTGTTCAGGCAGGTTACTCTATGTCTCTCTGCAAGAACTATAAGATAAAATATATGATGAGAATTTCATTATGCTTATCCCTGTAAGTTTTGTCTGAAACACCCGTCTGCTATCTCCTGTGAACTTCACAAAACCAAGTGCAGAAGTTTATATTTAGGACCTCCATAGATATATTTAGAATTAGGTAAATTACAGAGCCATGTGTAGCTTTTTAGGATGTGCAACCACCAAGAAAAAATCACTTGTTTCTAACTCAGTCCTACATCTGCAAGTGTGTTAATCAGCAGAGCTGTAGCTCTTTGCTGACCTGATCTTGGCTGACACAATGGTAACCACTAAATTCTGAAGGAGGACAGAAGAAACACTCCTTCCCACCTATATATGTTCTCACTGAGAAGCTGACTTGCATCTTTCTGAAACAATGTATTCCCTAATAATAAATATATATATTCCCTAATAATTCCCTAAATACATATATATATGAACATATAGACAATATATATAGATATGTACATAGAGAGATGATATAAATATGTGTGTATATATATATTTATAATTGTATATATTTATGAAGGCAGTATTAAAAAATAGAAACACTGCTGATTTTTTTATAATACAACTCTCTCAAGCCAGTATCTTCAGTAGGAGAAACAAATATCTGTGAATAGAATATATCGTTACAGAAAAACACAGGCTATATATATATATATATATATATAATAATGACAAGAAAGACATCTGGCCAAATATTGAATGAAACATCCAGGGATACAAATTGTTTGCAAATGAAATCTCTGGAGAATTGAGAGAAGGGAGTCCATGCAGATTTGCTTATGTATAAGGAGTAGCTGTTCTAAGTCAGTGTCATCTCTGTCATGGAATTTAAAATAGAAGTCCTGCTTCATGGTTATATATACTATTTGAATATCACCTTTTATTCATCATGTTTATTTTACATCTAAACTAGCATTAGGTCTTCTGCATGAAGGAAAAAATAAACATCTAAGAAAGGAAAGTTTGGGGCTATGTGTTGACAAATTACATGGAAAACGAGGAAATATCCTTTGCCACTTGATCACACTAGAATCTTATAGTAAAATAGTCTTATTACTCTGAGAGATGCTTAAACATCCTTTATCTAGAAAGGTACAGAAAAGCTGCATCTAAAAAGTTAAGATGAATTCATAGTTGTTTCAGAATTAGTGCAGTTTTTAAAACAATTTACAGTCCAATAAATGATTAACACATTAAATTTTCTATTAAAAACTAAATATGACAGAAATATTGTATGCAGTGCAAAGGAAATTGGGAATATTGAAGAGAAAAGTAATTTGGGGGTTTTAATAAAAATTCATGTTGTGGAGCAGAGATTCACATATTATTGATACTTCTGAATTATCCTGATCATCTGTACAGACATTCCTGCTTTCCTGAATCACCAGTATAAGCAACAACATTTTAAAGTAGTTGCCTCCTTTACATCAATTAGGACCTCTGCTGGATTATATGAGATGGTAAACACTACCAACCTCCTTTACTCTTTACTTAACAGGTATATTCTGTTTTGGAATCAGAGTAAGATAAATTTGCCATGAATCCATATAACCTAAATGAGATTCATGCAGTGTAGTCAGCAAGCACAAAGAAATGGCTCACTTGGCTGTCAATTTTAGAATAAGATTACAAGTGTGTTAGAGATTATATTATTTTATATTGGGAATCTAGACAACTAATGCTCATATACAGACTCCAATCTAAGTGTTCCAACATTGAGTCCAAACATTTTTTTTCTAAGTCCTGTACTATAAATCTAGCCAACCAACATGTTGTCCTGTTATTTGCATTTTTGTCTATGACACATAAAGATTTTTTTCAGTGCAGCAAGGAAGGCAGCTTAGCTAGCATTCATCTCTCTCCTCTATGATGACCATCACCTTATTCATAACATTCAAAATATTAATTTCAGATAATATTAAAGTGTAGGGGTAAACTCATAAAATCATAGAATCATAGAATGTTTTGGGTTGGAAGGGATCTTTAAGATTACTTAGTTCTAACACCCCTGCTACAGGCAGGGATGCCTCACAGTAGAAGTTGATGAAAGTGATGGAACTCTATTAAATATATTCCATAATAAGAAATCTCCTCTATTCTCCCAGTTAATTTTATCTGCAATTACAAAAAAAGAGAATACTCTTTAACATTTAATTAAATAAATCATTGATCATTCCTTGGACAAACTGGAGATATTTGTCATGTTTTGTTTCTCTGTCGCAGATTAGTTTGTACCAGTTGGTCTACAGTAATCAGCATTCAGAATTTCAGAAAAAATTCAAACCCATGGCTGAGCAAAGAAGCCAAAATGTCAGCCAGGTCATTACTGCTGCTGTAGCTTTGGGTCCTATTATACAAATGGTTAATTGGCTAACAAGCAGGAAGTACAGTAGAAGTGAGCACTTTTTTACAAGGTTCACAATCCCATCTAAGCAAAGCCAGTTCTGATGCAGTGATCAATCTAGGACATCTGGCTGCAGGCACTCACGCATCCAAAAGACTTCGTATTCTGTCCACTGATTTCATTCCCCTTTGCAGTAGATTGGGTCTAAGACAAGGTGGCTAGGAAGTGTTCCACAGCTGATAATTCTGTGCAGTGCTGGTGATATGACAATCCTACAAGGCTAGATGGCCTACACACTAAGTTCCAGCTGGTCACACACCATATGTGACTTCAGTGCTGACAGGTCCATGCTTGGGTCTTCTCTCAGACGATAAATTACTCAAATAAACACAGTCTCATATTGAAGGCACCTGATTTTGCATTGCTCAAGATATTTTACATGGTGGATTAGAACCCACAACCAATCTCATAACTGGCTCTTCTGTCATTTATCTTCATCTCGTTTTACTCAGTTAAATTTAGAAACAGTTTCATATTTCTTCTGCTGTCTTTGATATACATATACAATACCATGCACATTTTTCCTTTTAGTATGTCTTTCTGTTTCATTTTAACAATGGTCCAGTATATGTGAATTGGCTCAGACATTTATTTGATAAAGTCTCTTCTCTCTAAGGCACTTAATTCAATAATTTCATTGGCACTTTCATGCTACACATTTATTAGGATTTCATTCCCCTCAGGATCACAGGTTCTACTCCAAACAGTAATTTGTTGCCATAGTAGTTTATCTTCAGATATGTCTGAAGATTTCTGTTAACAGTGCATATTTCGTCTGGCAGTTTCATGCAAAGACTCACTAACAAGGACTGAAGAGAAAGCAAGGAGAACTTACTCAGCTATACATGAGAAAAATGAAGTGGGTTAATAGAAGGGAATTACACTTCTTAGGTTTCTATCCATTCTTTGTAACTTAATGAAAAGGTTTAATGAGGAACCAAAGTGTGGGGGGAAGCTGCACTCCATGAAATATTTCATTTGGGTTGATCCATGATTTCAAATAGATCTTGAAGCAAATGGTTAAACACTACCAGAGGATGCCAGCCTCCAGCAGCTTATGTAGCTGCATTATAAATATTTGGCTAGTACTTCCAAAGCTGAAAGTATTCAAATACTGTAGAAGAATTTTTTTTCCAAATCTAGGGATAATCACAGGATCAATTTGCACTGTAGGATCCTGACCACAGATATGTTCTTTGCATTTGTCCCTCTCTTTGTCTTTCTCTCTGTGGATTTTTCTTCTGCAATTTTGCAGTTGTTTTTCAACACTTTCAAGCTCTTAGCTTCACCGGCACACTGCAGCAAGGATTTCCACAGCTTGATTCCAAGCACTGCAAAGACCTACCTGCTTGCACTCATCCAAACATGCAATTTTCTAGCTTTATTTAATTCTCCATGTTTTTGTAGAGGAAAAGACAATGAGAAATGATTTTCCTATTAACAGTCCATGATTTTGAACATCTCTGCCGTATTCTCTCCCCATCATCTCTTTCCCAGGCTGAAGAGATCAAGCATCCTTCATTATCCTTAATACAAATATTGTGTCACTCCTTTGATAATCTGAGAAGTCCTTGCTTAAGGTCTTTTTCAGCTTTACTAAATACTTGACAAAATATATTTTGAAATATTTTTGAAATTGAAGAGAAATGACAAGGGGAAGGAATAAGTTGAGAACCTCCTCTATAAGAACAGGCTGAGAGTGTTGGGGCTCTCAGCTGGGAGAAGAGAAGGTTCTGAGGAGACCTTATAGTAACCTCCCAGTACCTGAAGGGGGCATGCAGGAAAGATGGGGTGGGACTTTTAATAGGGGCATATAGTGACAGGATGAAGGGAAATAGCTTTAAATTGAAAGAGGGTGGATTTAGACTAGATATTAGAAAGAAATTCTTTACTGGGAGGGTGTTGAGACACTGGAACAGGTTGCCCAGAGAGATTGTGATTGCTCCCTCCCTGGAAGCATTCAAAGGCAGGCTGGATGGGGAAGTTAGTAGCCTGGTCTACTGAAGGTGTCTCTGCCTATAGCAGGGGGGTTAGCACCAGGTGATCTGAAAGGTCTTTTTCAACCCAAAGCATTCCATGATTCATTGTATGGTAACTTCATATAGGTATTCAACATCAAAATGTATCGATTTCCTGAATGTCGTCTTTCCTATTCCTTCTCTGGGGTTTCATTAGATTTTCAACAGCTGATATTTGAACACAAATACTTGTCTGAGATACCTGTAATTAGAGTTTAAAAAGCCAACAACATAACAGTTTCTCTTGATCTTACCTTAGATGAAAACAACCCGTGCTCTGAGTATGCTCCCCTAGAATCTGCAGAGCTGCCTGCTTTGAAGGGTAAAAGAGAAGGTTCCTGGCCCTGAGAACTGAACGTAAAGAGATGGAAAAGGAAAAAATAAGACTTTTCAACAGGCCGAGGCTTCAATCTTCATCCCTTCAGAGGCAAGACCTCACCATGTCACAATGATCTTGCATATGGGGCATGGGGTTAGACACCACTGCCAGTTCGGAAGGAAAAAAGCCTTGGATTTGTGACAACCACCAGGACATCTATCTGGCTGTTAAGTTCTTTCTTGTCATCACAAGGCTGAAAGGCAGTGTTTGAAAAAAATAAAAAATACAGTGTGTTGTTCTGACTATCTACCCGACTCACTTGTGGACTGTTAGAAAATGAAATATGCATGCTTTAACACTACATATAAACTAAGGTTCTCCATTCTATATTCCTCTTATAGCCTATAACAAATGTTTTAAAATGGTGATCAACAATTTTTATTTCCATTCTCATGCTTAAAATTTCCATCTGTTTTGCAAATGCAGAATATAGATGAGACAGCAATCAATAAATTTTAATGAAATAAACATAAGATAAAAAACCTCACAACACAAAAATCCCTGCAACTAAATCGATTTTGCTACAGCAGAAAAAGGCACAGCATTTGCTGAATCCAGATTAGGAATACTGGATCCAGATAAACTCAGTCTCTCTCCTTGCCCATCTGTATCAAGTTACCTGTTGACCTAACTGTGAACTCTTCAGTGAGGTCAGTCTATCATGAGTGCTCAACATCTTGGCTTTCCTGGATGGCATTGACTGAAAAGTAATTGTCTTGGGCCACATATGAAATATAGAGTACTAACCAAACATTTTTTATTTTTTTTTTTAATTTTGTATTAAAACATAGGAAAATAGGGCAAGAACAACAACAACAACAAAACGTAAAACTATCAGGTTGGGCCATCTTATTCACTTGATTGATATGTATTCTGTTCTTTCACAGCACTAGCATGACAAAAAAAGATTACTTACTGTTATGTAAAAAACAAAGTCAACTCTTCTCACTTTTGATGTCCTCCTATGACAATAAAAAGTAAATACATTTTTATAATAAAAATATTTTTATATAATTTACAATAAGAAATATAATATATATGTATTATATATACATTTATAAAAGTATAATAAAAAAGTGAATATAATAATAATAGTAAAGAAATGCTTCAAATTACGATACAGGGGATGCAGAAAAGTTTGGACAAGAATTTCAACTTCAGAGATATGAATTGGAAATGAAAATGAATTAGAGGTAACCTGACATATGTTATTCTTCCAGTCTGGCTTAAAATGGCAAAATTTTTTTCTGATCACTTTGAAGGTGCAAGTTGTCATTCATGTCTGGCTTAGGCACACTGTAAGTGGATTATGAAATCACTCCTGGCTGATACAGATTTATAAAGGGTATATATTTCAGACTGATGGGGCTTGGTTGGCTTTTTGAAGGCTCATGAATATGGATTAGCCCTAGAACCTGGAAAATCTTTGGAGTTAGATATTTGTCCTGTATAGTGAGCAAAATATGATTAGATTTCTTATGAGAAAGTGAGCAAAAAAATGAGAGAATTTGTGGTAACCTCACAGGAGAAGGAAAGAGTATGAAAAGAAAGAAATAGGCCATGAGAGTGTTTAGAAGGTAAATGCTAATTGAGGGGGGATTTTTAGTAGAAGAAGGCAGTAGGAGTGTAACAGAAGGTCTACAGTCCTCTTTGTGAATGTTACCAGAAAAACTTGGAGCTACGCCCAGGAATTCTGAATCTTTCCCGTTTATTCATGAAATAAATCTGAGATCTTGAAGAAGAAGACAATGTATAATACAGAAACTGAAAATTGTATCAGAGTGTATATACACACAACTTTGAAACCTGTGTTCAAACTATATTATTTTTCTATTTGACCAGCTGGTGGTCAAATACTTTTCTTCAGTACTATTTTGACATATAACTAAATTCAAGAAAGCCTCAAACTAAAATTATTTGTAGGAAAATAAATATAAATAAATATGATCAGATTCTCTTATCGTAAATTATGTCTTATCTTGTAATTTATTGTAACTATAAATATTTTCATATTTTTATTATTCTGTCAGTTGATGATTTGCATAAATTGATACGACATTTCATATCTACTGTTTTAGTAACTGCTATTGTAAATGGTTATTATTTCTTCGACTGGTATTCTAGCTGATAAATTGATATTCTAACTGGCCAGTTATCACTGGTTTTAGTACCCAAAGGTTGTTTAAGATGAACCATTAAAAAAAAAAAAAAAAGGTAAGAATATTTTTATAGAATCACAGAATGGTTTGAGTTGAAAAGAACCTTTAAGATCATCTAGTTCCAACCCCCTGCTATAGGCAGGGACATGTCCCATTAGATCAGGTTGCTTACAGCCCCATCATGGCAAAAGTAATAACTAGGGTAGCTACAGTGCTCATTAATTTAAACCAGTATTCAAATCTAGATGGCAGATCACTTAAGACAGAAATTAGATGTATGACAAAATGTAGTGGGAAATGCTTCAGTTTTGTTATATGTAGCGTATCGTTCATAGACACAGTTTATGAGAACAAATGTGACAGCTTAGCGATATGGGAATTTGGGAAAGGAAAGCTCTGAAATCAACAGCAATTTTTCTGTCTCAGCTATTCTCATCTCCCCAAAAGAGATCATGTAAGTCATTCAATCTTTCTGTTGTCTCCCTTGTTTGTCACATCAAGAGTTTTGTTGCTCTACGTGGTGTTGAAATAAAAAATAATACAAATAGATATAAAATTCTATATTATCAGGTCTTTTGTTGATGCAGTAACATCTATTAAAAATCGTAATAAGAAAGCTGGAACTAGTGAACAGCAGCATATTTATTCTAGTTTTGTTTATGCAGATGTTAGATCGGACCACAGAAGCATGGTTTTTGTTTGTTTGTTTTGTCGTTTTGGTTGTTTTTTTTGTTGCTGTTTTGTTTTGTATGACATAATCACTTAAAAAAAATCTAATTATTTTGATTCTCAATTTAATATGGCCCATTTTGTATAAAGATATTAAAAAGATATTTGATGCAATGTACTAGAAATTCATTCTCTTTTTCTACATCACCCAGAATTGCCAGATCAGAAATTCATACCAGTACTCAGCAGCAGATGTGTATATCATCCCATCAGAGATGGATTCAGTTATTACGTACAAGTAATTAATTTATTCATTCTGTGATTCTATGATTCCATGATTCTGCGATTTTTATCTACATGTATTAATATATGCAGAGCTCCTTCTGATGTCTACAAAGGCATTCAAGGCTACATATCTCTTTTTTCCAGTGATCTACAACATACCAAACACGATTTTCATTAGCATGGCCAAGCTTAGCTTTTTCTTCCAGCTCTTAGTGTGCTAAGAGGATGACATCTAATTATACATTTGTATGTGAAAAATCATAATTCCTGTTTTTTACAGTTTGTATGATTCTATATCAAAAGTTAGCATTAACATCTGGGAAGTACTGAGTCTGATATTGCAGCTCTTGTGGAAAACATATTGTCAGGGCAATCCCAAGCACAGATACACTGGGTAGAGCATGGCTTGAGAGCAGCCTTGATGAGGAGGAATTGGGGGTGTCAGGTGATGAGACTCAAAATGGGCCAGAAACGTATGCTTTCAGCCCAGAAGGCCAAACAACGATCAGAAGGGCTGGAGCAGTTCCCCTGCAGGGGCAGGCTGAGAGAGCTGTGGCTCTCAGCATGAAGAAGAGACGACTCCAAAGAGATCTTATAGTGGACTTTCAGTACCTGAAGGGAGTCTACAGGAAAGTTTTTTTTATCAGGACAGATTCTGTAGCAAGAGGATGAGGAGAAATGATTTTAAACTGGAAGAGGCTAGATTTTGAGGAGATATCAGGAAGAAATTTTGTACTGTGAGGGTGGTGAGACACTGACACAGATTGCCCAGAGAAATTGTGGATGCTCCCTCTGTGGAAGCATTCAAAGCCAAGTTGGATGGGGCTGTGAGCAACCTGATCTAGAGGGAGGTGCCCCTGCCTATAGCAGGGGATAGGAACTAGATGATCTTAAAGGCCCTTCCAAACCATAATCTATGATTGTATGATATAGACATCAGTTAACTCTTACACCACAGTGTAGGTCCACTGATTTCCATGCGGATAAATAAGTCTGACATCATTGCTATCACTTTGGGTTACACTAAGTAGTAAGCCAGGGGATTAAATTTGGGGAAATTTTGAATATTAATAAACATGGAGTTAAGCAGGCTTATGTTAGTAAGACTCAGGTAAGACAATCTTCTAGAGCAAAAAGATTAAAAGAAATTAACTCATTTGTCTCCTTTTGAGATAGAAATTATGTCTCAGAACAAGTAACAGCAAATGATGCACTGCAACATCCTCAGCCACTGGTAAATGCCCAGACAAGCAGCAACTGTCCCCCTCATCCAACTCCCCTCAGTTTTATAGTTTTTTTTAAGTGATGTCATGTGGTATGGAATATCCCTCTGGTCAGTTCAAGTCAGCTGTCCTGAGTTTGTCACCTCCCAGCTCCATGTGTCCCCCTTATTAAGGGAGCAGATGCTACTGTTATAACAAGGCCCTTGATCTTTCTTCTTCCTTTTCCCTATTCCAAATAAATAAAGGTTTGCCATTCAGGGTATTCCATAACCCACAAGCCCTATGAAAACAGATCAGAATTGAGCCATTGGTAAGATCCCAGGCATGTGTTTTATAGGCAGCTGAATTATGCTTTACAGTTTAGAATTTTAATATTTACAGAGTTGTATCAACTGATTAATAAAAAACATGAAGTCTTTCCTTGTGCCTAAGTGAGAGTAGTGTAGCTGTGAGATTTAGTGCTATATAATTTAAGGAAGCGTATTAACAGGAAGGCGAACGACTGTTTACAAGGGTGAATAGTGAAAGGACAAGGGGGAATGGTTTTAAACTGAGACAGGGAAGGTTTAGAAGAAGGCAACCTGTGCAGGGCAGAGCCAGAGCCCTGCAGCACTTTATATCTGCTTGTCCTCATATGCCTTCCTACATTACCCTTGACTTCTTTGAACAGTCATCTTTTCTTTCCATTTTATGTATTCCCAGCTTCTTGAGATGAATTGAGCCATCAGCATTTAAAATCTGCATTCACAGGCACCTTATGGTATGTCACATTATGTTAGTCACCCAGAAACTCAATTGTGAGTCGCTGCTGTGGAGTCTGGTGTCACTGGCTTTTAAGCTGTTTCCCTTTTGTGGTAGGAAAGAGACTACAGTGATAAAAAGCAAAACTAATCTTTTACATAATATAGCCTTCCCATGGCCTCAAAAAAAAGAAAGTGTACTTTTTTTTTTTTTTTTTTTTTTGCATTTTTAAGTTTTTCTTTCCATTTGGTAGTTATCTTGCTGTCATCTACAGCATTTTCACTTTGTATTTAACTCCCACGTGAGATAGATCCTAGTTCTACACTAAAACTTGAAGTTGTAGTCTTAAACAGAAAAATGACACCTGAGCAGTTAAGTCTGAAATAAAATATGTTTTGAACAACTGTCTAAAATGCTTATATGTATATATATATAAGTTTTTTGTGTGCCTCTGCTATTTAATTCCATCAAGTAATCACAGTATCAAAAAATTGTAGGAAATTGTTGAGTCCAAGCACCTTCTAAAGTAAGTTCCCTAGCTTAGGCTGCACAGAAGAGTGCTCAGTTGGATCTGGAGTATCTCTAGAGAAGGAAATTTGCAGCCTCTCTGAGTAACTTGATCCTATGCTCTTATCACCCTCAAAATATGTAGATCACTCCAAAAGTAATGCCTCCTGTTTATTTCCATGGAAAAGATGACAAAGGGTGAAGTAACATTCTCTGATAAAGCAAGTTCTCATATATAAAACATTATTTTTCAACACAGTCACCACCATTTTTGGTGACCATGAACAAGAGCCTGTATGTTGCACTCATTAACATCTGCACCAGTGGTGGCGAGCCATTGTTTCACAGCTGCTGTGATGGCATCTTTGCTAGGGAAATGTTGCTCAGGCAGTCTATCTTTCATCAGCTTGAACAGATGGAAGTCAGAAGACATCAAATCCAAACTATATGGCTGGTGGGTACGGTAGGACAACTCAGCCAGGATCAGTGATACGCTCCATAATATTCAAACTGATGTGGTGTTCTGGTGTTATCATTTCACAAGAGAAATACTGTCTTCCTCTCTGGTCTGAGTCTGGAAGTTCAAGTCTTCAGCTTTTCTGTTCAGTAGGTCATGAAAAAACTTGCATATAATGTTTTCTCTGCTCCTTTGTGAGCATTTGTGAGACACTTGAAAGAAACTGTGATACTCCAACATTGCCACCATCATTTCCAATACATTTAAGCTGATATTTAGCTCTGTATACGGATCCCTGATCATAATCCACCAATTTGTACAGACAAGCTGATAAAGGTGCCTCAACAACTTCCTTCTCCAGATCAGGCAACTTGTAGTAAACACAAGTGTCATCCATATTAGCCCGTCCCTTAATTCTCACCTATTAGCTCTGCATTCATTCATCATTCATCCCTAAGCAGAGATTGATACATTTCTATTGTTCTCTCACATAAAGAGCAACTCCACCACCTCATCTTGGTGTTGACTCCTAAAAAGTACATGACAACCCATGACAGAATTCCAGTCATGAGAGCTGTCCCATCCTGCCTCTGTGATCACAATAAGATCACAGCCCTCTGACTGCACTGTGATCACAGTAAGATCACAGCCCTCTGACTGCACACAGATCTCTAGTACTTGTCTATTTCCCATGCTGTGTGCATTGATATACAAGCATTTCAGAAGAGAAAAGGGAGCAGAGGATGTAGGTTTGCCTGTAGGGATGCAGAAGTGTCCCACACAGCTATACACACCTTTGAGGTGGCTGGCTTTCTGGCTCATGTCATAGGAGACATGTAAGGAACATTTGTCACTGTTCTTGTTGGCTTGGCTTATTCCCCAGTCTGTTTGCAATGGTGTGAGCACAGACATTTTGGACCCTGCCCCCTAGTCCTTGAATTTAAAGCCCACCTATCTATGTTGGCCACCTTACAGCCAAAGATTTCCCTGTCTCTTCTAGACAGGTGGATGCCATCCTTTCCTAACAGGTCGTAATAATCTTAATGGTCATAAAAATCAAAAACCTCATGCCATCACCAGGTACATAGCCAAGAATTGATACACGTCTGTTTCTGGCTTCCCTCTTTCCTCCAGCTGGCAAAATTGAGGAAAAAATAATCTGAGCACCGGGGCTTTGTTGTCTTCTATGATTCTGTGGTCTGTCTTCTAGTGTCATTCATGCTCACATGAAAGAGCAACAGATGATCATTGTTTGTGCCTTTGACAAGCTGTGGCAGCCTTACTGTAAAAAGGATAATTTCTAATGAAACATCTGCCTCAATATTGCAGAATCACAGAATCGCAGAATCACAGAATCACCAAGGTTGGAAAAGACCTTCAAGATCATCCATTCCAACCATCCACCTATCACCAATAGTTCTCACTAAACCATGTCCCTCGACACAAAATCCAAACATTCCTTGAACACCTCCAGGTTTGGTGACTTCACTACCGCCCTGGGCAGCCCAGTCCAGTGCTTGACCATTCTTTCAGAAAGGAAGTATTTCCTAAGGTCCAGCCTAAATGTCCCCTGGTCCAGCTTGAAGCCTCCCTCTAGTTCTGTCACTAGTTACGTGAGAGAAGAGGCTGACCCCCAGCTCTCTACAACCTCCCTTCAGATAGTTATAGAGATCAATAAGGTCTCCCCTCAGCCTCCTCTTCTCCAGACTGAACAATCCCAGCTCCTTCAGCCCCTCCTCTTAAGACCTGTGCTCCAGACCCCTCACCAGCTTTGTCAACCTTCTTTGAACCCACTCCAGGACTCCTCAATGTCTTTCTTGCAGTGTGGGGCCAAAACTGGGCGCAGTTCCCGAGGTGCTGCCTCACCAGAGCTGAGTACAGGGGGACAGTCACAGCCCTGTTCCTGCTGGCAACACCGTCTTTGATGCAAGCCAGGATGCCATTGGCCTTCTTGGCCACCCAGGCACACTGCTGTCTCATGTTCAGCTGAGTATCAGTCAATACCCCCCAGGTCCACTTCCTCTATGCAGTCTTCCAGCCTCTCCACCCCAAACCTGGAGCGTTGCCTGGGCTTGTTGTGGCCAAGGAGTGGGATCCAGCATTTGGCCTTGTTGAAACTCATCCCATTGGCTTCAGCCCAGTGATTCAGCCTGCCCAGATCCCTCTGCAGGGCCTTGTTACCCCCCAGACAGATCAACACTTCCAGCCAACTTGGTGTCATCCACAATGTCATCCACAAACTTACTGAGGGTGCACTCAATGCCCTCATCCAGGTCATCAATCAAGATACTGAAGAGGACAGGCCCCAGCACCGACTCCTGGGGAACACCACTTGTGATGCCAGCTGGATTTAGTTCCATTCACTACCACTCTCTGGGCCTGGTTTTCCAGCCAGTTCCTTATCCAGCCAAGAGCGTACCTGTCCAAGGCATGAGCTGCCAGCTTCTGCAGGAGAATACTGTGGGAGACACTGTCAAAGGCCTTGCTGAAGTCTAGGTAGACTACATCAACAGACTTTCCATCATCCACCAGACAGGTCACTAGATCATAGAAGGCAATCAGATTGGTCAAGTAGGACCTGCCCTTTGTGAAACCATGCTGGCTAGGCCTGATCCCCTGGTTGTCCTGCACATGCCGTGTCATCTCCCTCAAGGCCGTCTGCTCCATAAACTTCCCTGGCACCAAGATCAGACTAACAGGCCTGTAGTTCCCCAGCTCCTCCTTACAACCCTTCTTGTAGATGGGAGTCACATTGGCAAGCCTCCAGACTTCTGGGACCTCACCAGTCAACAAAGAGCACTGATAGATAATGGCAAGCGGCTGGGCTATCACCTCCACCAGTTCCCTCAGCACTCTCGGGTGAATCCCTTCCAGCCCCATGGACTTGTGACAGTCCAGCTGGAGTAGTAGGTCTCTGACTGCATTCCTCTGAAATTGCGGGGGTTCTGTCCACACCTTAGTCAAGACTGCCAGGTCAGAGAGTGGATAACTGGTGTGACCTTAAAATATAGACTCAAAGAAGGCATTAAGAAACTCTACTTTTTCCTTATCCTCAGTGGTCACATTCCCAGTCTCACCCAGTAAAGAATGAAGATTCTCCTTAGTCCTCTTCTTACCGTTAATGTATTCGTAAAAGGGTTTTTTGTTCCTTTTTACCCCAGCAGCCAGGTTGAGTTCAAGCTGGGCTTTTGCCTTTCTGATTTTCTCTCTGCACATCTTAACAACTTTTCTGAGTTGCCCGTCCCTTCTTCCACAGGAGGTAGATTCTTGTTTTCTCCTGGATCCTCAAGAATAGCTTCCTATTCATCCGCGCCTGTCTTCTTTCCCACCAGCTCATTTTGCATCTCAGGTGGACAGCCAGCTTCTGCACCTTTAAGACTGAAGAACTTTTAGCCATCCATCATAGCTCTCCAGTCATGGGATTGGTCCCACCATGTTTTGGTAATAGCAACTAGGATATACTTAGCCTGCTGCACAATTGCGTCTGGCTCCTCCTGCTTGTTGCCCATGCTGCATGCATTGGTGTAGATGCACTTCAGCTGAGTCATCTGCCTCACCCCCATCTCATGCATTGTTCCCCTAGGCTCATCTCTTGTGAGGCCTGTTTTGTCCCTTTCCCCCATCGTAGACTGTTTAAAGCTCTTCCAATAAGCCCCACTAGCTCCTGCTCTAGGATTCGTTGTCCCCTTTGAGATAGGTGGGTTCCATGGATGGACAGGCCAGGGGTCAAGAAAACTGCCCCATGATTGAAGAACCCAAAGTTTCTGGCTCAACACCAGCCTCTGAGCCAATTATTCATCATTTGTGCTTTCCAAGCCCACTCCGTGTCCCTCACTGCCCCTGACACTATAGAACAAAAAAATCACTTGAGCTCCCTTTCCTTGATCTAGATGCCCTAAATCCCTGAAATCTCTTTTCATAGTTTATAGGCTTCTCTGAGCAATTTCATCACTGCCCACCTGAACTATGAGAAAAGGAAAATAATCAGAGGACCTAAACAGCTTTGGGAGTTTCCTGGTTATGCCCCTGACTGGGCCCCAGGAAGGCAACCCACTTCCTGACAGCTCAGGTCTGGTCTGCATATGGGACCCTCCAATCCTGTGAAAAGGGAGTCAGCCATCATGGCCACCCTTCTTTCTTTCCTGAATGAATAAAGAAAATTAATCAATCAGTCCTAATAGGAGACAATAATTGAGCTATACTGGTTAAGACCATTTTTCTCTGAAGATACAGTTCTTATTTCCCTGTCTCTAAACATAGAAGCATCACAATGCTGGAACATCTGAAATGTTACTGCAAAGCAAAAATTGAGTTGGTGTGAAATTTGAAAGCATTGTATTTCAGTTTAGTTACTTTGCCTGAAGCTCTACTCATGTCTCCCACACAAGGACTCAGAAGTAAAGCAAACCCAGAGGAAACAAGCTGCCTTGAAAATCTGTTTTGACTTCAAGGTCTTGCATTCAGCTCCATTCAGCTCCAATAATCATTAGCAGAATTTGCCCGTGATTCCCTGAACTAATTGCTAATGGATAACAGTAGATTTTTACATATAAAGAACTTAAGAGAAAGATCGATTTTTTTCAGAGAATGATAAAACAAAGGGTTTAACTGTAAGTCAGGATAAGTCAGGACAAGGCAGAGCATGACAAGGTGAGGCAGGAGAATTTTCCTTAATCCATTTGTGAAAAATACCCTAACTCTTTCATGCAACCTGGAGCTTTCTTCTTACAGATATCCCTGCAAGAATGGGTGCAAATTCACTCTCTTCTTATTGGTAAACTTAAATCTATATTAAACCTTAAATTAAACAAAAAATAATTTATTTTTTTTAATTATTATTATTTTTTTAATGGAGATCTAGGTAAACAAAATAGTTGCTAGTTGTTAGCAATAGTTGATATACTAAAAGTACATTTTGACTGCAATTTCATGATTCAGTGACTGACTTGGACTGCAGAAAACCTCATATCTGTTTCTATGAAGAGATCTGAGAAATTGCTATCTCCTGGATCCCAGAAGATAGGTATGGAGGAGCAAGGAAGCATTTGAGAAAGGATAAGGGTGGACAATTTCAGACATAATCTGACAGCAATGTCAGATTAGTTAAGAATTCATAAGTTCATATCTAGGTACAGGCTAGCACAGCCTTCAAGGCCTCTACCTCTATCTTCAAGCATCTAAGAAGCTAGTAAAAGCCATTTCTGCCCCTGAATTTTAGAATATTAGAGATCATAGAATCAGAGAAGCATAGAATCACCAAGGTTGGAAAAGACCTCCAAAGTCATCCAGCCCAACCATCCATCTGCCACCAATATTTTCCCACCAAACCATGTCTCTCAGTAACATATCTCCATGTTTCTTGGAATCCTCCAGGGACAGTGACAACATCACCTCCCTGGGTAGCCTGTTCCAATACCTGACCACTCTGTCTGAGAAGAAATTTTTTCTAATATTCAATCTGAACCTCCCTTGGCACAAGTTGATGCCATTCCCTCTAGTCCTATTGAGATAAAAAGCTGACATACACCCAACCACAACCTCCTTTCAGATAGTTCTAAGAGAATGATAAGGTCTTCCCCAAGATTCTTCTTCTCCAGATTGAACCATTCCAGTTCCCTTAATCGCTCCCCGTAATACTTGTGCTCTAGGCCCTTCATCATCTTTGTTGCCCTCCTCTGGACATGCACGTTGGTCTCTGTCTTTTGTGTAGTGAAGGGCCCAAAACTGAACACATTACAAATGACATTCTTAATATTTCTGAGGAAGAAAAACAGTAACATTCTTCTAACTTTTCATATACATAGTAGTAAGCAAAAAGACATGTATGCTATGTGTAGATTGAAATATGAATCTATTTCCAGTAGCCATGAGGACAAATGATCTAGAAAGGTTTGACATCTAAACGAGAAAACTCAAAATGAAATGTCATGAGGAATCAGAGAATTGTAGGTGTTGAAAGAGACCTATGGAGATCATCAAGTCCAGTCTCCTGTTAAAGCAGGTTGCCTATAGTAGGCTGCACAAGAAAGCATCCAGATGGGTCTTTAATATCTCCAGAGAAGGAAACAGCTCCTGAAAGACAGGAAAGGTCTTTCTCATGTTTGTACGGAACTTCCTGTGTTCCACTTTGTACCCATTGCCCCTTGTTCTGTCACCGAGAACTGCTGAGCAAGTTAAATGCAAAAAGGAAAGAAAATAGTAATGAAAAAAACATATGCTCAATAGAAGGAGTAAAATTCAGAGTGGTAGAGCTATGGGTAATTTACTGAAGGCAGAAATCAGCCAATAAGACCTGAAATAGCAGTATGATCACAGTGTGTAGTACAAGATCTGCAAAGATTTTGGTCTCTGAAGGACAGCAAATCTTCAATATCATCACATGATGATGTGATTATATATCTTTCTATGACATGGGAAAATCTGCAACAGCAGACCTCCCCTCAGAAGAATGAGGTAAATGAAAAGTTGTTTGTTTGTTTCTTTTCCTGTTGTTTTGTTTGTCTGTAATGAAGATTTTAAGATTTCATTTTATGTTATGCCCATCAACAAAGGAATAGTCCATTATATCTGAAGAAGATCTGACAAATACACAAAAGCTTTTGGATGCAGAAAGAGAACCACTAGTCAAAAACTGCAGAGAACTACAAGAATTTGTTCATTTCATATTGCCATTGGACCAAGTACATTGGGAATAACCTTGATGAGCTTTGGTCACAAGAAATTCTATGGAAATCTTGATCCTCCAGCAGGCTGTATGAATGACCATGCAGCCTACTGAAATATCATATTAGAATTACTTTTTGGAAATTCCCTTCCTTGAATTTTTGGAACGGTATGAATAGTCTTTTTCCCACAGACTTTCACGATCCTTAGTGACTAAGCTGGAGGATAGAGCAAACAGCTGATTCTTAAATATCCTAGTTACGTCGAACAAGATTTTGTAGAGCTCTGCATCTCCCTGGATCACTTCCTTTTCATGTTGAAGAGAGTAGGGTTTACTTCGGCATCACTTGTATGAACAGCATGAAAGCTTTGATCATCTCTGCTTTTCTTCTCTGAAGATTTTCCAGTTCAAATGCATCTTTTTTTTTTTTTTTTTTTTTTTCTTCATATATCAGGGAAGTTTTCTATATCACTGTGTTCAGTGTGTGGCAAAACACGATTTTATATAGTTATCTTTTGTTTTGTTCTCTGTTCCTTTCTCTCTGAGTCCTAAGATTTTGTGTTAACTTTGCAGATTATAAACTGACTCTTCATTTATCCTGGCACCAAGGTCTCATTCCCTGGTGACTGAAGTGAGTTCAGAGTCCATCATTTTGGATGTGAAGCTATGATTGCTTATTCACACCACACATACATTGTTTTGCAGTTACCTACTTTTAATTTCATCCGGTATTTTCTTTTCCAGCTTCTGAATCTTCTGGTCCATTTGGTCCTTCCAGTTTCTCACAGTAGGAACTCTATTTTCTTCTTTTGGATACAACTTTCAGATTTTTGGTTGATCTTTGCTCAAATAAAAAAAAAAAAAAGAAGAAATGCTTTTCTTCTCAGCAGTTTCTGCATTTTCCCAAGTGCATTGTAATAGGTGGTGCACCCAGGCAATACACTTTCCAGTCTGTATTTTACTAGCTAAAAGTTTTAATTCTCTACCTCATCATTTTTACATTCTTTTTAATGAAGTGCCTCATTTTTATGTGCACACATTTTTTTGAAGTTTAGTACAAGCTTTGCCATTTGAGGTTTATTTGGGAATTCCCAATGGTCCTGAAATACATTTTTTTTTTCCCCTTAGAAAATGTAAGATAGTAATTTAATAACATAATAATAATTTTTTTTTTTTGTTAGAATATAGGGAGATATGAAAGTTACAGAACTCAACAAGCTGAGTAGAGAAGAGAAGCAGTGAAGGAGGGTTAAGAAGTACACAAGCTGCAGGCAAAGGAGACCCTTGCAACACTCTTTGACCCAGAGAATGAGTGAAACGGGTTAGGAGTTAAGAGCCCTAACCTTCAAACATCAAGGCTCAAAAGATGGCAATTACATTAGGACAGCTTATAAAGAGAGTGAAAAGAGTCCTGTTGAAATGAGACCCTGAGAGAATACTGTTGCCCCACAGGAGCCGCCATTCAGTCTTATCTTTGCCTTTCACAGAGAAGTAATCTATTTTTAAGATAGCCAAATCTTCAGCCTTTTTATGTTGATTAATATTCTATTCATGAGTTAATTTTTAGGTGTAGAGAAAATCTTGACTTCATGCCATGTATATCTCCCCAGAAAAGTTCTATTTAAATAAAAGGGGAACAATATTATTAGAAGTCTATATTACAATAATGCGCAATCATAACATAAAGTTATCATTCCTTCTACATTTGGTAAGTCAATATCATTTATACTCAAGATGTGTTCCCTTTTGAAAAAATACAATGGGCTCCAATTTCATCTGTTCCTGTTACTGTGGGTATAAAATTCCTTTTAAGTGATGAAAACATAGCCCAAAATAAAAAGCAAAACACAGAGTAAAATAATATAATTGTTTGGCCTTGAAGGAATTGTCTCTTTTTGAAAAAAACACATACTGAGCAAACAAAAGCAACAATATCTGTTGATGGAACATTTATCACTCAAATCAGCAATGTCGCAATGATCAAAGAAAATATACTTACCAGTACAGTCCTGAATACAGATGTTGTTTGAAGAATAGTAAAATATTGAACCCTGAATACAATTTGAATACATTATACTTTTTTGACAACAGCTGCACCCTGTTATAATTCTAGTTGGAATGAAAATATTAATGTAAGGACCAAAAAAACTTCTGAAAGTATATTCTTTCCCCAAAAATAATTATAATAAAAAAAAGGAGATAAAGCAATGTTGTGCTTTCATGACAGTTCAGCAATTCCTGTTCTATAACAAAACAATAGCTTCTTTGAATACTTTGAATACTAACTTTCATTTTATAGAATCAAAAATGAATCAACATTTAGTAAAGAACAAGAAACTGCTGAAGGACACGTTCAGTTCCTGATTCTCCACGATAGATAAGCCTCAACAAACTCTTCATTCAGTTTCTTCTGTACTTCAGATACCTTTTCCAGAAGAGATAAGTGCACATTCATTTATTTCTATTGCTTTTACAGCCATTATTGAATATATGGCCATATACATAAAACTCAAGGAGTCAAGAAGAAATAGCAGTTTTGCTTCAACTTATCTTGAAGTATCAGAGCCAAAGATTCTTCCAAATCTGCATTAGCAATTGGGTTTATTTTATCAGCTGAACTGCTGTTAATCTTAAAGCTGGTCTCTGGTGAGAGCAAGAGAGGAAGAAGCTGTGAATGAGAAAGTGAATCTGCTCTGAGTAATATCTATTGTTCCTGTTTTCCAGCAATAAACAGATTTATTTTTTTTTAATGGAATCCTGCTGTCTTGACTTACACCTATAGTGGAACCCAAATTATAAACTGAAATGACCCCTCTAAATCGTTATCTTTTATCTCAAGTTACCTCTTTTCCCAACTTCATGTCATGCAATCATTGTGATTTTATCTATTTAAAAAAAAAAAAAAAGGAAAAATATTTACCTTGCATATGTACTGGGATCCTATCATTCCTATAGAGCAAATTTAGGTGCAGATTTGACCCTCAAGCTTAGGTCACAAATCGGAAATATTGAGGCAGCTTCATTGGAAGTACACACAGGTCCTAACTCAGAAAATGTGTTCTCTGTGCAGGAATTACAGATGCTTGCCAGCCACAAGACTGAATGACCCAACATTTTAAGCAAGACCCACAAGCAACGTCACACAGACATTAGCCTAGAGATCAGGGATTTTTTAATCTGAGAACAATTTATGATATCTCACGTTTTCTTCCTAGTTTCAGTAAGTCAGCAACTTACTGCTGAATTTTACTAGCATGTAACTGTTTTCTAGCTTTATTATTACTAATGTTTATGCCATTGAACCCAAGGAGATGGAGCCAGGGATTTGATCATACTGCCTTATCTTCTTGTTTTCATTTCAAATAAAGAGTAAGGATGCTGGTGTGCTTGTCAAAGACCCAAAATTCATGAAGGGTTTTCAGATAGAGTTCTATTTCCCTCTGGTGTTGTTGACAGAAGTTTTTATCCAGTCAAAGGCAAGAATTCAAGTATCCAAGAATCAATTAAGCTTTCCCATAGATCACTTCCACCATTACTTAAAAAGTTACGGCTTCCAGTCAAAATGCCATCTCAGTCCAAAGGATTTGAAACAATTTTATATCTACTACAACACAAATTCAATTCATTCTGCCCATAATTACATGTAATACGTTTCTCTTTTTTTCTAATTATTATATCTAGATGTCGTCACCTCTTTGAGTGAATAAGAACGTTTTCAAATGTAATAATCTTGTAACAATTGCATAACTTTAATCTTTCTACATTTTTCCTTTACCAAAATCTAATATTTGACATTACATGGATTGTACAGACATGATTAATTCCTTACACAAATAATGAGAGTAATGTTCTTATTCTGACTTCAGTGGGTTTCACACAAATTTTCTTGGGCAGCAAACCTAAAATTTGCTTCATACACTCTAATTACATGAAAATACTGTAAAACTATATCACTACAGACACCATGGATTTGTATTTATACATATAGTCTTTACAGTACTCCTGAGGAGCACCATTCCATTGAGTTTACGGACAGATAACTTATGAAAAGATAAATCCTCACTTAACTGTATACAGGAATCCTGTGCTATGATATATTCTTTATCCCTTGAATCCTTAAGCCTAAACTAGAAACCTACCCATCCATTCTGCATTAGTTGTATACATGGCATGAATAAAGAAAATAGCCTGTCATGGAACATCCAGGCTTACAGCAAACAATATTATTGTTAAATATATACATATATATACATATACATATATATAAAATTCAATTTGTTCTTCAAGACTAAGACAGTAAGACCTTTAGTCTTACGGTAACAAAGAAATATATATGATCCACAAATGTGAA
This sequence comes from Perdix hodgsoniae, assembly GCA_035772895.1. NCBI lineage: Eukaryota > Metazoa > Chordata > Aves > Galliformes > Phasianidae > Perdix > Perdix hodgsoniae. The sequence goes on from JAPSGF010000160.1 coordinate 352,413, forward strand.
AGAGATAGAAGAGCACTACTGAGTCATTCCTGAAGCATAATCATCCTCTTCATAGTGACAGAGAGAAAAGCTTATTTGTTCCTGTTTACACTTCAGGATGTTACATCCACTAAGACTGCAGTGAACAACAGTATTTTATGGGAAGCTGCTTCATCAAATCCTCCCCAGACTGTTATCTTCTTAAACAAAGGGCTCCCTTCAGTAAAGCTAATGAAACCCCTGCACTTAGTTTTAAGAGACTGTGGATGCTGCTGTGTCTCTAGCAAAAGTAATTAAAGCAAATATACTTCTTCATCTGTGTACTTCCTAATCTCACAGCACTCATACTGAGGATATGATTGTGTCCCTTCTGTTCACCTCCCCAGGAGCGGCATGAAGGCTCATCCCATCCTGTTATCATGGCCATTTCTTTCTCAATGTCCAGTAAATGCTTTCTTGATTGGCACCTATGATGCTTAAACATATGATATATAATACAGCCTCATGTGGAAAGCTCCCATCACAACTTTGGTTAAAGTCTATGAAGAATGCATTATGCCAAAGTCAAGAAAGTGGCAATCTCAGCCTCACTGTTAGGGCTCAGTTACCTCCAATCTGTATCACAGCAGCTAATCAAATTATTATTTAAAATAAAGCCGAAGTGGAACTGAGCAGGATCATAATAAAAATAAATAAGTAAAATCAGATTTGTTTAGAAATACACTTTTTGTATACTATTCCAGTGCTAAATGTTAGTCATTTCTATCATCAAATGGGACAGGACTTGTTGCATTATCTCCTGCTATTCTGTCATGTTTCAAATCTGACTGAGAGTTTTGAGCATTCTTATGCATTTTGTATTCCATGTTTCCACATCACACCCACAGTAGATTTTCAGAAGTCTATAGCCATCACTGTCTTACCTACAGCTCCTGTTGTGGATATCACTTATATAGATGGAAACAGAAGTTTAGAAAAAAAAAAAAACTGCAGTGAAACAAACAAAATGCAAAGAGTTTGCATGACTGTACTCTAAAAATGCAGTCCCTGATGCATCTCTTGTTCACATCATTGGTTGAGGCATTTCAGAAGGGTTACTGCAATTACCAGGAAGAGGGAACATACTAATGGATAGCATACTAAGTGCAAATACACTTTTTTATTTTGCTTATTTTAGTACATTGGCTAAACAGTCTTTTGAGCAATAAAAAATATACAGCTTTCCTTTTCATTTTGATAAAGCCATTTGAGAACAGGTTCCAAGATTTCTGACAAAAGATCATCTATTTTTTTTGTATATTTGTGATTCCATTTCCAACTGGCATAAATTCATTATGTCTAAGAAAAAATTCATTGCGTCTCTTTATTAGACTCTATAAGACAACATAAGATCTGTCTTACCAAGAAAAAAATATAGCTCTCTTCACACTCATACCTTATTCATGTCATTATTTTTGGCAGTATGTCCTTTTGTGAACAACTGTTTTCAAGGATGAAGAACAGGAAGAGCATAACTTCATCAAAATCTCTAATGATCAACTTGAGAATGCACTAAAAATTGCAACCACTTCTATTGAACCAGGCACTGGTGCATTGGTTTCATAAAAACAAGGTCAAAGCCTGTATTTTCATTGAAATACTAATTCTCTCTATTTATTTATCCCCTTCGACAGCATTTAACAAGTAAAATATCTTTTTAAAATGTTGATAAATGAAAGAACTGGCAGTCAATCTGGAGAATCCAAACAGTCAATAACATTTAGCTAATGTTTCTGTACAGAAGCACAAGGCAGTGAAGAACGAATTGACTTACTGGACCAGTCTTTGAGCAGGCACTCAGCAGCCCCTTTCTCAGTCAATTAATGGAAAAAAGTTCTTAGAATGTATCAAAATGCATATACATAAAGGGATAAGAAGTCTTTTAATGACCCACAGTAGTGACAAATTATTTCATTCTCCTTCCTGAACTCCAGATTTAGTAGTCAATGCATTGGAGAACATCATCAAAGCATCAGGCATTTCATAGTGCACAGTTCACTGCTGAGGAAGCAGTGGCCTTTTGAAAACTATATTCTCCCTCGATCTTTGATATCTAAAGAAGGAACATTTTGTAAATCCCTGAGCAGGGATTAGAATTGAGTTTTAAAGAAGAAAAGGAAGAAGAAAAAAAAAAAAAGCATGTGAAGAGTGAATAGAATTTGTTCCAAATCCCAAATTTTAGTGACTAAATACAAAAATTTACAAGTGACAAATCTGTAATATTTCTGAAGAGAAAACTCTGCTTTTAAACTGAATTAATTGACTGCACACGATGCAAAGAGGAGAGAAAAAAAAAAAAAGACTTTCTCCGTGTTTTGATCAGTTAAACTGAAGAACTGAAGACAAAAATCATTTGCGGTCAAATGGAAATTAATTTAAATTATTTAGTGTGTTCCCCATATTTTTCTCTAATAAATAGATAAGTGAGAAGAGTTACATTGCCCTGATTCTTCCTCTTCTTCCAGATTTAACCCTTTTGCTGCTTTTCTTGACTCCCCTCACATACCACCACAGCTTTTTGAATACAAATAGGAACTGAGCAATGCCTCAATTCAACCTAGGATAGATAGCAGAAAAAATAGGCTGTCCATTCCATCCTCCTTCAAGCACTTCATTGCTGCTGCTGTACAATTACATTATGTAACAGCAGTTGTTAAAAAGTAGTTAACACTACAAGTTTCTGAAAAGTAACATAGACAGAATAACATTCTGCTCACAGATCCTGGTTGACAGGAAGAGACAGGTCTTTCCATTAAGAGAAAACATGAAAGCTAGTGAGGATGACAGTGTTAATCACAACATAAGGTTGAGTTTCTGGACCTCTGCATTTTGAAAATGATTTAAAAAATGCAGTCACAGAATTTAAATATATATATATTCTTGAAATATTTAATCTAATTAACTGCTTACTCCTCAAAGGAACTCACTAAGAATTTTTATTAAAGCTTTTTTTCCACTCTATTTTCACCTGCTTTACTGAAGTATCAGAAGATTCTGGGAGAAAAAGAGGCAGAAGAAAGCCAGTCAATCCCTTGACTGTCTTTGAAAAATCAAAGCAGGTCTTCCTACCTGACCTCAGAAAAGACCTAACAGAGCAAATATCTAGAATCCGAAATCAAGACTACTTTAGAATGCTTTAAGTAAGCATGCATATTCTATACATAAATATATCCACACATTATAAAAAGCACTACGTAAATGAGCATCGTGACTCTGATCACTTATATACTTACATTTACATGAAAACTGTTGACTCTGTGTACTCTCATCTGCTGATGATGGGCAAAAATGGTTAGCTGCTGGAAAAGTGCCATTTTTATACTTCCTAAATTAAATGTTCTGATTTTTCAAGTTGAGGCAACACTTCTTTTCTAAATTGAGCCAGTTTTAAACATTTTAAAATGATAAATTGGATGCCCTCTGCACGTTATTGACAAATTCTACTCACATCTGCCCACATTTTATGCGTAGTATTATTTCTATCATAGCATGACTTCACTGTGCTATAATGAATACTGTCCTAGGCCTGCTGTAGGAACACTGGTTCAACTCTTGGCTCTACTCATATCAGAATAGGTACATTATTCCTTTCTGTCTTGGTTTCCCCTTCCTTTGTTCAGAGCACATTCCTGAAAATGCAGATTAATTCTCACTATGTATTTGAATAACAGCTGTTACTAAAATAACTCACTTTTGGATGATCCATTAATTTCTGATATCTTCAGAATAACAACAGAATACTCTGAATCTCCAAAAGAGAGCTACCAACAATGATGCTCCAAATACTTATTTAATAAATGAAAATTATATCATAAGTAAAGAGCTCACAATAAATATACTCATCTTTGCTTCCCTCCTTCCTCAACAACAAAAGAGGAGAAAATATTGCGTTCACAATATACTCAGAGTGCTGATAAATCTAGGCATTGTGAATCCAGCTGGAGTCTGAATTACAAACCTGAAAAGGCCCTTACAACAGCTGCATCTTGTTAGAATTGATGGAGCACCAACATTTCCTTGATCTTCACTGGCCCATCATGTACCTTTCAATTACACTTACAGAACCTGCTTGAGTTAGGTACAATCTCCCATTTCTCTTCAGTGAATCTAGAAGAAAATATAAGAGAAATTTATTTAAAATTTGGCATACAGAGTGGATCCAGTGCTATGTGTCAGTGCTCAGTGGTTCACAGCACTCAAGTTTCACCCTTAAAATGTTCAGAGCATACTTGAAGCTCAGTCCTCCTCCTAGGACAGCTAATGACATCTCCGAAAGCATCCAGGAACAGTCTACAAGTCGAGGTCAGGAGTTCCTCTCTCTAGTAATACCTAAGTACATCAATTATCTTCAATAGACAGGTCAAGCTTGATATTAGGAAAAGTTTCTTCTCAGTAAGAGTGGTGCGGTATTGGAACAGGCTGCCCAGGGTGGTGGTGGAGTTTGTGGAGATGTTCAAGAGCCATGAAGATGTGTCACTGAGGGACATAGTGGGCATGGTGGGGATACGTTGGTGGTTGGACTATATGATCCTAGAGGTCTTTCCAAACTCAATGATTCTATGATTATATGATTGATGTGGTAGCACAGCTGCTCCATTCCTTGTACATCAGATAGTCTCTGAGCCTGATCATTCCAACATCACATGAAAGGGTTTAGGGAGGCAGCACACACAGAGATACAGACTTTCATTGCTCTTCACAAGATTTTCATTAACAGAGTTTTATGTATTTTTATGAATTAATTATTTGGGTCCTGCATAACAACCCTAGGCAATGCTGCAGGCTTGGGGCAGAGCGGCTGGAAGATTCTGTAGAGAAAATGGATCTGAATGTATTTGTTCAGCTGAACATGAGCCAGCAGTGTGCCCAGGTGGCCATGAAGGCCAATGGCATCCCAGCTTTTATCATAAATAACTCAGTGAGCAGGAGATGGGAAGTGATCATCCCTCTGTACTCAGCACTGGTGAGGCCACACCTTGAGTACTGTGTTCAGTTTTGAACACACTACAAGAAAGATATTGAAGCCCTGGTGTGCATTCAGAGAAGGGCAATGAAGCTGTGAGGTGTCTGAATCACAAATCTTACAAGTAGTGGCTGAGGGAACTCGTATTGTTCAGTCTGGAGAAGAGGAGGCTCAGGGGAGACCTTATCACACCTACAGCTCCCTGAAAGGAGGTTGTGGTGAGGTGGGAGCCAGCCTCTTCTCCCAGGTAACAGAGATAGGATGAGAAGGAATGGTCTCAAGTTGTGTCAGGGGAGATTCAGGTTCGATGTTAGGAAATTCTTCTTCTCCGAGAGAGTGGTCAGGCTCTGGAATGGGCTGCCCAGGAAGGTGGTGGAGTCACATCCCTGGAGGTGTTCAAGAAATATTTAGATATCATACTGCGGGACAGAATTTAGTGTGGAAATATTGGTGAAAGGCGGATGATTGGGCTGGATGATCTTAGAGGTCTTTTCCAAACTTGGTGATTCTATGATTTTATTATTCTAATCAGAAGATAAATGTAAGATTAGAAATGTCTCACCTCTATTCAAAAGCCATCATTATCTTGGGTGTTCTTGAGGTGGCCCTGTTTGAGCAGGGAGGTTTGACAGGCTGATCACCAGAGGTAACTTCCAACTTCAACTATTCTGATTCTGTAAAGAAAGCAAAGAATAACAGTTTATTTTCTGCACACAGAAGTATCTGTACTACAGGACTAGAGTCAGACTCTTTTATATCTTGTCCTTCTGCATCGCAGAATTCTTCAGCATTAAAAAATATATATGTCTCAAAAAAACAAAACAAAACAAAAAAACAAACAACAACCCAACCATGACTAGGAAATTCTCTTTTGATGTGGAGCTGCAGATTCAAAAGAGGAAGACTTGATTTGGAAGTAGCTCAGGATTTAACTGAGCAGGTGCCTAATGAGAAATACTGAGAATCCCTACTTATGACTTCAAACACCAAAAAGGAACAAACTGGATCCTTCTGTCAGAGGTGTTTTCCTATAACAAAGTAGGACTGCTGTTTGTTTTTAAGGTGTGACTGGAGTAATCAGAGCTATAACACATTCATAACTCACACAGAATCACACAGAATCACACAGAATGACCCAGGTTGGAAGGGACCTCAAGGATCATGTAGTTCCAACCCCCTGCCTAGCAGGGCCACCAAACATACACCTTTACTAGATCAGGTTGCCCAGAGCCCTGTCCAACCTGGTCTTGAACACCTCCAAGGACGGGGCATCCACAACCTCCCTGGGCAGCCTATTCCATGACCCAACCACTCTCCTAGTAAAGAACTTCCCCCTAACATCCAACCTAAATCTTCCCTCTTTTAGCTTAAAACCATTTCCCCTAGTCCTGCTATTATCAGCCCTTTCGAAGAGTTTACACCCCTCCTGGGAGTAAGTTCCCTTCAGGTATTGAAAGGCTGCACTGAGGTCACCCCGCAACCTTCTCTTCTCCAGGCTGAACAAACCCAACTCCCTCAGCCTGTCCTCATAGGGGAGGGTAGGTCAACTCATGTTGACCTAAAGATAAAGACATATTTTTCTTAGCTCATCAGTGATCTGGAACATATCTACTATGAAGACAGGATCAGAGAATTGTTGTATTTTATTTTTTAACTCAGAGAATAGAAGGTTTCAAGAAGACTTTATAGCTACTTTCCAGCATTTAAATTGGTCCTGCAGAAAAGATGGGAAGGGACACTTTATCAGGAACTACTGTAATATAAGAGGGCATAATATTTTAAAACTGAAAAATAATAGATTTTGATTTAATATAAGGAAGAAATTCTTCATTATGAAGGTGGTGGCAACCAGTCTATGTCAGGGAGGTTGTAACCAGATGATCTTTGTGGTCCCTTCCATCCTATGCTATTATATGATTCTGTGATTCGATGATACTATACAATTTTCCCTCTCTTCTCATTTGCGACAGCATCAAAATAAAGGAAGGGAAAAACATCTCAAATATTTACCTCCTCCTTGTTGCAACAAGATCAGAATTATCTCCCTCTCTTGTGTGTATTTCAGAACTGAACTGGTAGCAAACAATGTAATAGTTACTGGTATTAATACAGCGACTGTTTCTAATTAGGATCTTGAAGTTCCTCCAGGAACTTTTGCTAGGTTCCTGGCAATTAATTTGTTACTCCATGATAAATTTGGGATTAAAAAAATAAATAAATAAAAAATAAAAAAAATGTTTTCGGAACTTACCTCATTGTGCTCTCCACTGTTATCAAAATTTTGCTTCATCTATTTGAGTTCATAGACTTCCCAATATAGAGAATTGAAGGACTGTGGTCCTGGCTCCCAAATTCAAGGGATTGAATTTATTAGAATCTTCCAGAACGGATAAACATCTTGACTATAAAACATGGCTGTTTCACTAGAATAATATGAATTTAAATGAACCAGTATAAGACACGGCAGAAGAATATTGTACCGAATGGTGCAGCTAGCAATTTTTACTCTCTGTATCCAATCCAATTCTCATTCAGAAGGAGTCCTTTCAATTAGTTTTACAGAAGATGGTTTGGACCTACAGGGCAGATCCAAATTGAAATGAAGTGCCAGGAAAATTTTTCTACATTCTGTAACCACTAAATAAGCTTCTTATTTAGCATTTTAAAAAATGACACTGAAATGAATTGAAGTAGTGGACAGATTCTGTAATGATCTTTGGAGAAAAATTAATTCTCTTCTGGATTTCTTTTCAGACTGATCAGAGTTACATGAAAACAAGCATGATTATTTAGATATCAACTCATTTTGTAGCAAAACCCAGCAATCTCTCTCTCTATATATATGTTTTTATTGGAAAGAAAATTTATTTTCCAATTTGAAAGAAAATAATCCAATAATTGATGAAAATACAAGTGAAAAAAAAGTTTAGTGAACTTTCTCTTACATAGTCATCAGTCTAACATTAATTAGAAAACTATTTTTTTTTCTATTTTGGAATAATTAACAGAAAGAAAAATCTAAAGGGGAGATACAGGAAAGAAGGGAACAGACTTTTTAGCAGGGTCTGTGATTATAGGGCAAGCAGAAATTATTTGAAACTTAAAGAGAGTAAGTTTAGGTGTGATATAGGGAAAATGCATTTTACAGTGAGGATGTTGAGGCACTGGAACAAGTTCCCCAGAGATGTGGTGGATACCCCATCCCTGGAGACCTTCAATACCAGGCTGAATTGACCTACCTGATCAAGCTGCTGATATTCCTGTTCATCACAGGGGAGTTGGACTAGATGACCTTTAAAGGGCCCATCCAACCCTAAGGATGTTATGATTCTGTGATTCTATGCTTTTGCTCCCCAAGATTTTATCAAAATAGTTCCAGTAATCTTTTGGCTAAGTCTTGTAGTAAAAGACTTCTTTGCCAGTCATTACAGCTGAATCAGTGATATTGCTGAAATTAGAGGTGGCATTTATATATATTGTGAAGGTGTTTGCTTCTGTTGTGTATATAATTAACTGTTACGAAGAAGGAAGGTCTTCTTATTTCTCCTTTCCTATCAAAACATTTTATAGGAACAGAATCTATTTGTTCAGACTCTTTCACACCACATCATATTAAGCCTTCCCTGACCACCTAATAGATCTTTTTCACCTCTAATTTCTAAGATTTATTTATTTGCCTATAGCAGAGGAGGAACAAAAGAGTAAGAAGAATATATGATTGTTAAGCAGCTATATTTCGATGCTGGTCATGTTTGAGCACTTTATTGCTGGGTAGTAATAACTTTTTATGAATGTTTGGAGATAACATATGTCTCATCACCTTGCTTCTCACAGGGTGGAACTGTAAACAAAATATTTTATATGAGTGCTTGCTATAAAATTTAAAATAAATCAAGTTCCTCTCACTCTGGTTAAGCATACCCTTGCCAAAGGTTGATTCTGGTGCTCCAGGATTAAGAACCCATATCACTGCCGGTTCCAAAAGCTTCACACCCAGTCTTAGCTCTTATACTGTACATTTTAAAGTTGCTGAAGGTTTCCTCAGTAAACAAAGCTTATTAAAACGGGCACAGAAATATACTAAATATACAGCTCTTGCACAGTAGATGAGATAGAGAGAGGGCAAAAGAGCTCCTATCTGTTTGTACTTGCCTGAGTAGCCATCTGTGATCAGAATTCATTTTCTGGCCTTGCTGTCAGGCAGTGAAGCACATCAAATTCCATACAAAGTCAGTTATAACATTCCAGTCTAGCCAAAAGATCTGGATACAAAGCTCTTTGAAGTCAAAATTCAGCCTCCCTCAGCTTTGATAACATCTTAATCAAAGCTCTAAGAATTTCACTGCATTTACTTATACTCAGTCCCCTTGGATCCTCTGCTTAATTCTGTGAAAACGGAGATCTAGACAAAAGTATAATTCATCTCTACCAGTATAACATCTTCCTAGCTCCTTCTTAAAAAGACATCTAAATTTTGACTACTTTCAGATGGAAAGGATAAAGAGTTGACTTTGAGAGCTACCACATGAGCCCTAAAACCAAGATGGTCATCAATAGACATCAATCAGCATTCAGGCTGCTTCAGTTCTGAAGGAGCCCAACAAGGGCCTGGAGAAAAATGAATAAACAAATAAAAGTGTTCCTGACTTAATTCTTTCTACCTTGGTCTCCTATATAGTAACCTGAAATGTCAGTAGTGACAGATGAAGTGCAGCATTGTAACACCCAAATTATTTGAGAATGAATCCTGTAGAGAAGAAGGCAGGATTCCATGGCTACAATTCATAGTGAGATCAGTAGGACAATCTAATACTGTTTTGTTTTGTTTTTCAATTGTGATATATTTTTTTATGAGATAGCTCTCAAATTTGATATGTTCTGCCACTCTTTCATTTTATTTTCTCTCTTGCCTGGAGCTGTATGCATCTGCTCAGAGAATCCTGTCAATTTGGTCAAAAGGATTTTTGTAGCCAAAGAAATATTTCTGTTGTTCCTGACTCCCACTCAGGGCATTAACAAGAGCAAGAAAATAGATTTCTATGTATGCATAATGTCATTCTTCTTATAAAAGTGCATATACGGTACACTGCTTTTAGCTTTCCAACAGCTGCAAAATGTTTTTATAGTGATATCCTAATGTATTCTCAGTGTTTTCCACCAGTTCTCAACAAGCTATGTCCTGGACTGATATTGTGCTTTCATCTCCACTGGGAGCAAAGATGTAAGGCCTCTGCTCTGTTCGTTTCCACATGAAAATCCCATACCAACACTGTCAGAAATCTAAGACAATTATGGATAGCTGTATATTGAAAAACTGACAATTCAAGGTTGGGGAAGTAGGAGAAAGAGAAACAGTTTTGTGAACTTCATCTTTAGCTCTGTTCCTTAATCACATCTAGAACTGTGATGTTTGTGATATTGTGATACCGCAAATTGGTTACTCATAGGAAATTCAAGATCAAGTGTATCAGAGTATGAATATGTGCATATGCTCTTTATTTAAGCCTCAGCTGTGCAATTTGGAATCCATAACACATTAAAAAAAAATAATCAAAGTTAATATTAGTTCAGTACAGATGGCAAAATCTGCATCATATTTTCTTTTCTCACTAGATACAGTACGAAAAGATAGGTAAGTTGGAGTGAGGAAAAACTGAAGAGGTTTTCCTGTGTTATTTCCCATGACATCCATCACTAATGGTTTCTGAAGCCACAGGTAAGCTAATCTATGGGCCAATGAATCCTCTCCCTGTGCATGTTATCACTGTTCTGGATAACATCTGGGGTGGTGTCCTGAGGACCATTGCATTTTCCCTAGTGAATTCTTCTATTTGTCCAAACTTTCTCTGTTTTTACCTTCACCTAATTATTATAATAAATCTAGCTGAAGTGAAAGATGTATGCTATATTTGCCTAAGATATTTACCCCATTTCTCCCAAAAGTTTTGAAGACTCTTCACATAATGGATGTCATCATCTCTCTGTGCAGCTGAGCAAACTTTAGTGGGTGGAGAAGTACATTAGCAGCTTAACTGTGCTGGTTTATATCAACTAAAGAATTGGACCAATAAGTCCAATCATTACACAAATTTCATATGTATGAGGTTAATACAAGACATGCCTTGTACAACCACCATTCTGGTCCTCCAGCATATACATACATAGTGTAGTTTTTCTTGATTGCACAACAATCAAACCAACTCACAATATTTCACAAACTTTATTACTTGATGCTTTGCATGCATTTGAAAGTATATGCAGTATGTTTCCATTACAAGCTATTAATGATTCAGTTCCGGTTTTCTATTTCTAACACCATTGCAAGAGAAAAGACAGAAAAATCAACAGAGCTTATGTCAGAAGGAAACAAAAATATCTTTACTGCTAACTAAACTGTTCTTATATGAGCTGTCTGGTAAAGCTGAAGAAGCTTATAAGGAATCGTAATAAGCAGCCTTTGTTGCTAGAATTCTGTATCAAAGTCAAATAATAGGATTCATGAAGCTTACAATTTTCAGATTATTCAATTTGCTCTTGGATGAACAGTGTAAATGACCTTCCAGGGAGACTAGAGTGACTCCGTGACAATCACACCAGCCAGAGAACATTTCTCCTGTATTTGAGTTGAGCAATATCAAGTTACCTCTAATCCTGACCTATCATTAATCACCGCAGAGCCAGCCACAGAAAAAAAAAATATTAGCAATTGGATAGAAAGGTCTGGAAAAAAAGAGGCACCATTGCTTTACAGAAGCAGAAGTAAGTGCTCCAGCAGGCTGTTCAGATTTGGAAAGCCCTCTTTGTCTAGCCATGCTCTCACAGCAAAGAGGATCAATAGAAAAAAATCAAATGCATTATCTTTGTTTACATCCTAGGCACTACAGTGTGAAAATCCTCACCAGGCTAAGGAGCCTGATGGCGTGTGATGGATGCTCTGTTTAAATGATGCCTTTGAAAGCTTTCACTGTGCTCTGACAGAGGACTCACTGGAGAATAAATGACTTTCCTTTAAATTACAAGAGCCTAGGTTGAGAGACAGATAGTGCGAATGTCACACTATAAATTCAATATATTCAACTACTTCTGGTGCTAAAGCGCAATTGTCAGCGGTGAAAATACATCCACAATTGTCTTTGACCCAACAAAGTTTTGGCTAGCAGAAATGAGAATGTTATTACCTTATTATTATTATTATTATTTCATTTTAATTTATTTTCTTCTTCTAACAGAATATGCTTACATTAAACAAAAAGAAAAGTGCTTCAGGCTTGAAATTGCTATGCTGGCAATTAATGCAGAAGTAATTCATAAAAATCCAATGGAAGCATTGAAGTGTACCTTGGGTATTATTTTTAAGTGTGTATTGAGAGTGTACCAGTATAGATACTTGGTGTATTAAAACTGTTATGAAGCTTTGGAATAAGCTGTAAAATATCTGGACATGACAGTATAGCATAAACAAAACCTTTCTTTAGATGAAGTATCTATGGTTCATGCAAAAATGTCTAAGAGTGTTTTATCTTTATCTAATGTATGTACACTCAGATTATTCCACGTATTCTCTTCCCTGAACTAAGAATAAAGAAAATGTAGCTGAAACAGAGTAGTTGGACTGGTAGAAACATGTTCTTGTATGTCTGCAGTGGATAAGTAAACTCAAACAGTGTTCACTCCTCTCCAGACTGGACATAGACATGCAAACATTCGGACAACCGGATGCCAGACATTGACACCATATCTTGAGAGACTTCAGCTACCATGTGCACATAAAAATAAACTGTTTAGCAGATAAACCCTAAATCCAAGCTTTTGGCACAATGAGATTTTGTAGATTTTAAAGCCTCTGTGCTGAATAAACAGAGTGAAAACAATGTATTTTGCTACAGTGGTCTTCCAAAGACCAGACTCAGTGAAGGACTGGGAAGGACCTCGTCAAGAATACAGCAAGTCAGATGGAAATCATTTGTCTTCAGGACCACCCTAACACCCTAACTAGGAGATCTAAATAGCTTTATTTTTACATGTTTGGTTGGTTTTGTTGTTATTTTTTACATTTAGGAAAATCCATATATTCAAATTTATACAGTGATTTGCTAGAAGTAACTCATTAGTAGCTTGTCTAACTGAATGATACAGAAGTTCTTCTAGAGAACCATAATCCATGAAATGAATATCCATTTGTCATACCTATCATGTATCACTCTGGTTGCCACTTTATATAAGGAGAACTGGGGAACAAAGAATGACACTGAGAACCTGTAAATATTTCAAGAAAATATGAAATACTAGCTTCAGATAAGAAACAAAAATGAATTACATCTGTGAATATATGAAGTCATTCACAATCAATGTGAATTTATGCTCCAGTAACCTTGTAGGAAAAGGAGCAAACTATAATGAGTCGAAATTGATTTAGTGATGAATTGCAATTTCCAAATCCAGATTTCTCTTTTCTTTTTGTTGAATTTTCTCTGATATCCCACATGAATTGCTCTGTGTCACCAAAGGAACTTGTCAGAAAGGAAACCCCAAAAAAATCCTGGAAAGAAAAAGAAAAAAAAAAAAAAAGGAAAAAGCTGTCTGTAATTTTCAAATGTTCAAAATTTGACGTAAACAACCAAGAAATATTGTGTATCCAAGAAAGGAAAATTCAGCTTTTCCTTTGGCCTGTCCTTATCTTATTCTCTTCTTCACAATGATAAGTACCCTTACTAGTTTGTATAATATTCATTGAACTCATACTTCTGTACTATTTTTAACTAATCTGTAGATTTGAATAATGATTACTACAAAACAGCTGAATTTAATTCAGCTCATACCATCTTTGGTCAGTAAACAATTTTGTCCTGAGAAAAAGACACTGAGATAACTAGAATAAATGAGACATTTTTTCTCTAATCACTTTCTACCTTGCCTGAAACCATGCAAGCAAGATTAAGAATGCTTAGTGAATTTAGGAGAGACTGTGAATAAACCCAAAAATCAGATTATTTTTCAAAATATTAATCAAATTATGTAAAATTACATTTCACATAGAGCTCATAAACAATGGTTGGTCATTAACTACATTAACTACATATGTATTAATGATCTAATCTTTGTTCAGCTGCACATGTTAGTGTGCACATAACTTTAATTATACTCAGAAATTTATCTCAGCTAAGTACACTCCCTGAAGACTGGAAATGTTTTTCCAAAACTCATTTTTTACTTAGGTTCGAGGGTTGAAAGGGTCCCTGATTTTAATGTCATTATTGGACCTCACTGCCCACTTTAGAGTTGACATCAGCATCCTAAACCTTCGTGGAAGTAAGCCTAAGTACATGATGTGCTGACTCTAGCAACCTTTTATGCCTTGCAATTCTGATAGTTCTTGAAAACAGAATTGGGCTGTCTCCACTTTAATCAAGGGAGAAAGCAAGACAAGTTGGAAAGGAGTGGGAATGAACTGTGCAATTTGTTGACTACTGCAAATCCTGCTCCATAATTATATTTCTTTCTATGGTAGTTATTTGAATTAACTTAGTAGTCAGAGCACATCATTTTTTTTAAGAAGAAATTTACAACTGAAGGTAATGGGGTGTTAATAAAATATAAATCTACTGGCTGTTGAGGCTCACAGATAGTAAAACAGACAATTATTTCTCTGAATGTTCCACAGAAAAAGAAAAAGCTGTTGTTTTTGGAAGCATTTGCTCAAACCGTATTATTTGGTTTGCTCAAAATTTGCAGAGCTGTGTTATTGGATTTTTAATTTTTTAAAATTATTTTTTAGCAGAGAGATAAAAAGGTTTAAGCCCTAACTTATGGAAAAGAAAGGGAAAAAAAAAAGAAAAGTTTTCATCCAGCAATAGAGTTTACTTTCTTTCTATCTTTTCTGCTCCCCGTGTTGTAGTCATAAAGGTTTAAGCCAGTAAATGCCTTTGCAAACTACTTTATTAAAATTTCAGTGTGGGATTAATGATGAAGTGAGGAGATGAAGCTTTCTGATCAGTTTTTTTTTCTCAGCAATTGGCCAGAGAAATATCAGCAAGATACATAGTGCTTAAGATTGAGAATCTGAATGATGTTTGAATCTGAGGATGTTTTCCATTAGCTTTCTTCAACCCATCAGGGAGCTCTTGTATGATCTTAATTTACTCTTCAGTTCCTCTCCCTATTTTCCTTGGACTTTCATCCAGTTTTGTATCAAAGCATGTTAAAGTCACCACAACTTAAAAAAAGGAAATGCATTCCTTCACACACAATCGGTAACCATAGTTTGCTAAAACTAATATCAAAAGATAATATTTCCAAACTCAATAGTTGAGGAACATAAACTGTGCCAAGAGTATTTCCATCCTGAGAATTCTTATGCATCACTGTTTCTGTGTATATCAATGAGAATAACAGAAAGAATTTTTCATATGGCTGTGTAAAAGTGCTATGTTGTCAACTGTTTTATGGAGTATGAAATTATATGTGTCAACACAGCAATAGTAAGAAGGGGATTGCAAAATCAAAATCAATACATACATTCAACACTAGAGATGCATCATAAAAGTAGGGAGTTCATAATGGTTGTCTCTCTACACCAAAATAAAATGAACCAGAGAACAAAAGACAAATAGCTCTGATATTTCCAGTTTTAGTATCCATGTTCAAGAGATGTATTTCACTATTAAATTGAAAGTTACCTATAGCACAGCCCAGATTTAAAAACAACAGCATTCCTCCTTTTTTTTCTACACAATTAAAAACAGAAACAAGATATGAGAAAGTCCACAACAATTTCACAGTCAAGTCAGCCTCAAAATTCAGTCTCAGTCCAAGGTTGCATCAATGAACATAAAGAGGCAGAAAAGCCAAAACAAGTATTATATATTAATATATTTCCTCCCTAAGTAAATACTGATTGTGTCTGTGACACTGCAGTTTATTGGCAAGGCACAAAGTATTAACCTCGTATAGTGCGGAGGAACTATTCAAAACATTTCAAGATTTTCCATTATCCTTTTATTTATTGCATGATTGGAGTTTTTAAGAAAAGTGATTTAGAATTCCATGAACATAAATGTGCACTGCTTTGATTCTATGTCTCTGCAATTGTGAAGCAACTCCAGAAAGTCCCCACAAGCACAACAGCATATGTAATATTTTTAATACTTGTAATATTTATATATAAATAAATAAGTGTATGTAAGACAAACATTATATATTATAAAAAAAAAAAAAAGACATCACATTATTCTGTTATCACATGCCCAATTTCTGGTAGCCAGAATACAGGTCTTCAAGTTCAACAAGTTCTTGTGAAAATGTTTTTCATTAAGATTCATTTTTCATTTTCCAGCAACATTTTTTAGCAAAACATAATTAATTCAAATAGAAGGTGCAATACCACCACTTACAATATCAATCTTGGTATGTAGAGAAATAGCTTGCTGAATCATAGAATCATAGAATCATAGAATCAATCATAGAATCATAGAATCATAGAATCATAGAATCATAGAATCATA